>JARQOC010000013.1:6697816-6731506 GCA_033576535.1 Allobates femoralis | reverse complement strand
TTTGTTTTATACATAAATAGCATGATTAATTAGCCTTAATAGCATTATTAATAGCGTTAATATGATTATTATTAGCATTATTAGCATTAATATTAGCATTAATAGCAAAATTTATTAGCATTAATAGCATTATTATTAGCAGTAATAGCATTATTATTAGCATTAATAGCATTATTAATAGCATTAATAGCATTAATAATACAATTAATAGCTTTAAATATTAGCATTAATAGCATTAATAGTATTATTAATAGCAGAATAGCATTTTTAATAGCATTAATAGCTAAATAATAGAATTAATAGCATAAAAAATCGTTTTAATAGCATTACTTTTACAAAAGACTTTAATAGCAATATTATTACTTTAATAGCATTTTGAATAGCAAAATAGCATGATTATTAGCCTTAATAGCATTTTAATAGCTTTAATATGATTATTTACATTATTAACATTAATATTAGCATTAATAGCAAATTCTTACATTAATAGCATAATTATTAGCATTAATAGCATTATTATTAGCAGTAATTGTTATTTAAAAAAAAAATGTTTTTATTTTTTTTTATTTTTATTTTTTTATTTATTTTTAAATTTTTTTTAAGATTTTCGCGGCCGCACTTGCCGCAAGTGCAAAACCGCACTTGCCGCACCTGCCGCAAGTCCCCCTATACTTTCTATGGGGATTACCGCAACCGCGGCAGATGCGGTTACACTTGCGGCGCGGTTGCGGTAATCCCAATAGAAAGTATAGGGACTTGCGGCAGGTGCGGCAAATGCGGTTTTGCACTTGCGGCAGGTGCGGCCACGAAAAAAAAACGCGGCTGACTGCGGTTTTTTTTCGTGGCCGCACTTGCCGCAAGTGCAAAACCGCACTTGCCGCACCTGCCGCAAGTCCCCCTATACTTTCTATGGGGATTACCGCAACCGCGCCGCAAGTGTAACGCGCATGCGGCAAACGCGGCAGATGCGGTTACACTTGCGGCGCGGTTGCGGTAATCCCCATAGAAAGTATTGGGGACTTGCGGCAGGTGCGGCAAAAGTGGTTTCGCACTTGCGGCAGGTGCGGCCGCGAAAAAAAACGCGGCTGACTGCGGTTTTTTTTCGCGGCCGCACTTGCCGCAAGTGCAAAACCGCACTTGCCGCACCTGCCGCAAGTCCCCTTATACTTTCTATGGGGATTACCGCAACCGCGCCGCAAGTGTAACCGCATCTGCCGCGTTTGCCGCATAACCGTTACACTTGCGGCGCGGTTGCGGTAATCCCCATAGAAAGTATAGGGGGACTTGCGGCAGGTGCGGCGGCTGAGGTAGCGACTTCGCGGCCATTGCTCGCGTGTGGTGACGTCACATAGTGACAAAACCACGGCGTTTTCGGGGTCCGACACGAAAATGCCTACGGCAATTATTTATTTAATATAATACAGCCTATATAGTACTTTATATAATATAATACGGCCTCTATATAATATAATGCAGTCTTTTATAGTCATCCATATAATATAATGCAATCTCCATAGTCCTCTATATAATATAATACAGCTGCCCTAGTCCTCCATATAATATAATGCAGCCTCCATAGTCTTCTATATAATATAATGCAGCCTCTATAGTCTTCTATATAATACAATGCAGCCTCCATAGTTCTCCATATAATATAATGCAGCCTCCATACTCCTCCATATAATATAATGCAGCCTCCATAGTCTTCTATATAATACAATGCAGCCTCCATAGTTCTCCATATAATATAATGCAGCCTCCATATTCCTCCATATAATAAAATGCAGCCTCCATAGTTCACCATATAATGTAATACAGCCTCCATTGTCCTCTAAGATTCAAATGTTTGGGCCTTGTTAGTCTCTGCTGACCAAAGATGGTGGTCTCTGCAACCTGTTGTAACAAAATAATAATCTCTCTCAGACAATTTTCAATTACATTAGTGCCTATTGTAGGCATTTGGTACGTTGTTCGTCGGTCAACATCAACAACTACCATACCCTGGGCGCTGAGTTCTACACGCTCGACCTTAATAGTTACTTCTTTGAACCAGGCCTGTGGTAAGGGTTGGCTGTTACTAGCAAATATGGTAAAACTGTCATCTGGGTGGTGGGTAATGTCAGAATTGGCCCAATATCATTTGTAAAGGATATAAGGCATTGTTGTCACCTGCAAGCTGGTGTCCAATAAAGCGTTCATGGGGATGCCATCCAGCACAACAGACAGGACTATCCGTCCTCCCACATACCTATCGCGCCGACCCTGTGGGCTCATTCCTCGGGGGTGGTCCGCTGCCCCAGGGGTTTCTTGTTTAATGACCAGGCAAGGTGTCATGCCTCGTTGCAGCTGTTTTTAACCCCCTTTTTCCAATAGGAATTTGTCTACCAGGCAACGACACGCGTAGGGTGTCGGGGGTCTCTTCAGCCCATGCCTCCATTCAGCAGGTTCAAGTGATTGTACCCTTTTCTGAACAGTTCCCTATGAAAGGAACTGACTGCTCTTTCTAAGCTCATTTATTAGAACATTGCTGTGTGTGTTCCTTAACTGTTTCTCACTCTAAGGGTACCACCACACTTGGTGACGCACCAGTGATCCAGACAACGATACGACCTTGTAGGGATCACTGGTGCGTCGCTATGTGGTCGCTGGTGAGATGTCATACAGTCAGATCCCACCAGCGATGCAGCAATAATACGGAATGATACAGAGGTCTTTGGGACCCTGCTTCTCAGACCTGTAGCATTGAGATTGTTGGTCGTTGTCCCTGTCAAACACACTGATGCATGCTGCCCAGCGGGACCCCAACGGTCAAAAAATGGTCCAGGCGACTCTGACACGACCAGTGATCTCACAGCAGGGGCCTGGTCTTTGCTAAGTGTCAAACATAGCGAGATCGCTGGCAAGGTCGCTGTTGCGTCACCAAACTTGTGACTCAGTGACTTGCGATCTCGCTTAAGACCACGTCACACGCTTCAATCTCGATCACGATATCGTCTGGAAAGTCACATGATGGAGATCGCTAGAACAATTTATTGATATCGTTTGTGCGGTGTCACAAGCATAGATCTCGTTAATGATGTTAAATTTGGCAGCGCGCCAGCGATCCAGCGCACAACCCAGAGACCGAGGCCAGCCAATGTCAGGAATAGGCGAAATCGTCAATGAGATTGTTTGCGCGCAGTCACACACAATGATGCAGCAGGTTGAACGCAGGTTAATTGAACGACACATGACGGATTTGAGGTCAGGATCACAAATCAGCGACAAACGATCAAACGATTTTTCATCCAAAAATCGTTCAGTTACACGTAACGACGCACAAACGATATCGCATAAGCGATTAAAAAACAGTGACATTTCAGCGATATCGTTAATGATATTGAAGTGTGTGACGTGGCCTTGAGTGTGATGGGGGCTTAACAGATTTTTGTGATTCAATGTGACTTATTGTGCATTGTACTTTGCTGCCAGTGGTTATTGGTGCTTCTATTGTACACCAGCTATTTACATTGTACAGAGGTGATACACTCTGCAGAGCCAGTCTGTGCAACTGTGTTATCAGCAACTTAACCTAGCAGTGACACACCAGCAGTGTCAGGTTTTGCTAGAAGTTCTGCAATTGTCTTATTAGCAATTTTCTCTGTATAACACAGGAAACATCTGATCATCTCTCTGTAGACTTAGGGTACCTTTACACGCAGCTACATTTCTAGGGTGGCTACATGTAACTTACTGGTTGCAGTGAAATCATGGAGACAAGGTTCTATCTTGTTGCTGTGTACAAATGGAATCATCTCTCCATGATTTCACTGCAACCAGTAAGTTACCTGTAGCCACCCTAGAAATGTAGCCGCGTGTAAAGGTACCCTTAGGCTACTTTCACACTACAATTTTTGTAAAATCCGATGCTGTCCAATATAAATCGGACAGCATCGGCTCCTTCTGATGCCTGGAATCGGATGCCAAATAGGCGTCCAATTCCGACATTTTATCTGATGCCCACGCCCTCCTGTCACCTTGCTCCCTGTCAGCTATCAGCTGTCTCTCCCCCGATACTCCTGCTTCTCCCCTCTACTGCCCGGTCCTCTCCTCTTCTCCCCTGTGTCTCCTCTCTTCTCCACCGTCCTCTCCTCTTCTCCCCCGATCCTCAGCTCTGCTCCCCCGTGCTCCCCTCCTCTCCCCCGGTCTTCCAATGTGCTCCCCCGTCCTCTCCTCTTCTCCCCCGGTCCTCCAATGTGCTCCCCCATCCTCCCCTCTTCTCCCCTGGTCCTCCAATGTGCTTCCCCATCCTCTCCTCTTCTCCCCCGGTCCTCCAATGTGCTCCCCCGTCCTCCCCTCTTCTCCTCCGGTCCTCCAATGTGCTCCCCCTCTCCTCCAATCTTTTCTCACCTGTCCACGACTCCTGCACGGTCCCACACGATCCTGTGTCTCCCGGTGTCTTGCTGTTCTGTTCTGACAGGACCTCGCGTGACGTCACACTCACATGACAGCCGGTTACCTAGTAACCGGTAGTAATGTGACTGCCGGTTACTGGCGGTCATGTGATTGTGACATCACGGCAGGTCCTGTCAGCAGAGAACAGCAAGACACCTGGAGACACGGGAGACGCGCGGGAGACTCCGGGGACTTGTGTACAGGTGAGGATAGATTTTTTTTTTAATGCCTTACTTTACTGTTAGGAGCTAATTTAGTGTACTGAGCATGCTCAGTACACTAAAATCGGGTCCGAGGACACATCAGATGTTTCCTCAGACCCTGCTCCATAGGGCCCCATGTTAAATTGATCGGATGTGTACTAAATGGCATCCGATTTGGTCCAATCCGAGTTTGTCCGATTTTATTTTTGGTGCAAAAATTGGAGCATGCTCCGATATGTGCACCGATAAAAAAATCGGACAAAATCGGACAGAATCGGATCGGACAAAATCGGATGCCATTTAGTGCACATCCGATTTGGTCCGATGCCCATAGGGCTGCATGGAGGCCAAAATCGGTCCGATGCTGTCCGATTTTCATCGGACAGCATCGGAAATGCAAAATTCATAGTGTGAAACCAGCCTTAATAATCCATGGTTGTTTTACTGGCTCCGCCCTCATGGTTTGATCTGCCTATATTATATGATATTGACAGGACACTACCTGTGAATTACTTGTGATTAATAATTGCATTTGAATCAGGCTTCATCACACATGCAAAACCCTCTAGATCTTATTACGCTCCAAGCTCTTGCTTTTCTTGAACATTTTTATTTCCAGGGTACAACATCACTACCACATAGCTGATAGAGGAGAAATTGTTGGTACATTGTGACCTCTTTGTAGATCCTCGTGCATTATGATAATCTTTAGGACATGGGATTTTTTGATGTGTAGTGTTTTTCTACACTAGTTTTAATTGTTTTTAATTGTCAGTGTTGTGTGTTTCTCATTTTTTGTATTTCTCAAATAAACGTTCATCATCAAATCACAATAATTTTGATCTTTATCCTTTATCCCGGTCATCACATACACGTATTTTTCCCTTGAAAATTATATTCGTTGCAGCAGCGGCAGATTGGTTGTCCTGCAGCATCGTAGCGGTCGGTGGGCCGTCCTAATCTGGCAGGGTACCTCCTCTAGCTTAGCCATGGGATGTCGTCAGGCTGGAGGCCAACAGTATCCTCTCCAACAGCTTGGATCCTTGGATCAACTGGACATCCCTTTGGTCAGTTGCTGGACTTGTAACTGCAAGGCCTCAGGAGTCATAGTCTCTAGGGATTGTGCGCTGGCCCCCACGGTAGCTACGGAAGGGGGTGCCACCTCCGGGTGTTAAGTTAGGGCCAGCTGCTGAGAGGATGCTAAACTGCTGACAAGGGGCTCTTTCAGCACAAGTATGGCCCGGTTTTTGAATTGCACGAAGTCCAGGTCAGGATTCTGCAGGCCAAAATACGCAGCTGTGTCAGGTGACTACAAGACCGGAGCACCTCAATGAATTATTCCGTTAGCAGCTTGTTGTCATCCTGGGCGCAATCAGGGTCTACTTGTTTCATGGCCCTCATCACCTCTTGCAGGTTCAAAGCATAGTCCCGTATATTGCCCTACATCCCTTGTTTGCACCCAAAGAATCTAACTTTTAGCTCCATGGCTATACGGGTGTCGAAAGCTTCCTTTAGCCTGGCAAATACTCATTTAACTGTCTGTTTGTCTGTATCTAGCCAGGACTTTACCTCCTGCTGGGTGGCACCAGTCAATTGGTCTACCAGCATAGTTACTCTCTGTTTTTCCATCATGGAATACACCCTGAATAAACTTTTTAGTCTCTCCTTGAAATCATTCAGGGCATCGGCCTCCCCTAAATACTGCAGTATCCAGGTCGCTCCTGGGATGTACGGCATAGTGAACAGCATGATTGGGGCTGCTTTGGGGGCCACAGCTGCAGGGGCTACTAAGGGCTTGACTGGATTTGCGCTGGCGGCTGGGGCTCTGGGTTCAGCTTGGGCAGCGGCCTTGGCTTCAGGTGCGGCTGGGTTCACCGTGGGGTCTCTTCACTCTGGTTCAGACATCATTCCCCCTTTGTAAACTGCAGTCGTTCCTTAGTTTTTATCAGTGTAGCAGTCTACCACTCCATAGGCGACTTCCTGCGTTACATTGGCAGATGTCAGAGCACGGGCCTTTGTCTCTATTCTCATTCTTTCCAAGGTTCCGCCCATGACGGCACGCTCCCTCGTCTTCATGCGCACAACGCGGGGTAGCAATGGAAACTGTAAACAGTTCAATAAAGTCTATGGCACACAGTACCCATTAATATCAGGCATGAAATCCTGTTCTTGATGCCAGGAACTTGATGCGCCCCAGGGCCATGGGGACTTGGTGCTGGGCCAGCGGTGCTGCTGGGGGAGAGTCACGGGAGGTCAAGGGCCTGGCTCTTTGGCCCTGGGGGTTGAGTAAAAATGTTGGAGGATAGTGAGTGTAGGGAAGATGGCCGTGATGCTACCCATGGTATGTGGCTATTAGTGGCCGCTGCTGAAGTACGGGACTCTGGGGATGATGGGAGTGCAGCAGTGGTGGTTTTGCTCCCCACATGTGGAGCGGATCCCCAAGGCAACCAGGAAAGTCTATTGCGGTTGTAGGGCATTGGTAGTGCAGGACTGAGGGCTCTGAATAACTGACAAACACAAAGGTTGAAGTTTCCATTACCTTTACTGGAAGAATTAGCAGGTTAGTCCAGGGTACAGTGCACAAGAGATGTTTGAAGTCTGGGTGGCCTGGAAGCAAGTCGGGGATCTCCTTACCCAGTGAGTTCTGAGGCCTCTCTCTGTTGTGCTGCTCTTCGTGGGCCTTGGCTTCCTGTAGCTAACTTTCGACCCTCTCCTTCTGCATTCAGTCTCTCACCTGTATGGCAGGCAGCTCCAGCCCTTCCCGGGTACCATTCCTCTGGCTACTGTCCCTGAGCTCTCTGATTCTGCTGTGCTTCCTAGGCTTTATTGTGGCCGAGAGACTTGGAATCTTCCGCCCTCTGGTTTTGCCTGCTGGGCCTGGAATCTCTCACAACCTTGGACTCCAGTGTCCGCTTCTGGCACTCTGCACTGGGGTGAACCTGACAATCGACTACACTCCCCAGACCTGCTTCTCTACTTCCTCAGACCCTCTACTACAGGTCCCTAATGATGGCTAGTCTCTGTCCTGGTACGAGCCTTACTTTGCTCCAGTACACGGAACGTCTTCACAGTCCTCCTGAATTGAACTACCAAACCCCACCCCAGGCCAAAATGTAAAAAATAGGGGACCTCCTTCTGGTCTGGAGCTGGGAAGCTGTTGTGTGTGGCAGGCTTACCTTATTTGAATACCTCTCCTTGCTTCCAAGTGTGACATGACCTCCTCCAAGGGAGGCAACGTCATTGTGGCAGCCGGACTCTGGCATGCCACAATGACATCATCACTCCCCGCCGTGCAGAGGGCAGTGGGCACAAAGCAGCAGCCACCAGCAGGTCATTTAAAGGCAGACAGCAGCCTGAGTGGTGCACATATCGTGGATGGTGGGCGGCAGTTGCTCTGTGCAGTGCGTCGTCTGCTATGGTGCCTCCCCATTTAGCAGCAGATTTGCCGCCTGAGGCGACCTACTTAAGTTGCCTCATGGTACGTGTGCCCCTGATCACAGGTTCTACAAACACGACATGGCATCCGCTAAAGATTCCAGCCAGCTTTACATAAAACATTAACAATTCAAACATCTCTCCTTCCCTTCTGAGCCCTGCCGTGCACCCAAACAGTAGTTTTCCTTCACATATGGGGTATCGGTGAACTAAACACATTTTAGGGTCCATTTTCTCCTGTTACCCTTGTAAAAATGCAATATTTGAGGTTAAAAAGCCCATTTTGTTGGAAATAATGTTCATTTTTTTCCTTCCACATTGCTTTAGTTCCTGTGAAGCACAGGAAGGGTTAATCATCTTCGTGAATGTGGTTTTGAGTAGATTAAGGGGTGCAGTTTTTAGAATGGTGTCACTTTGAGGATTCATTGTGGGAATTATATGGGGATTCTTATATAGTGCCATTAGATTCATGTTGTATTTTTCCCTCTTTCTTTCTTTCTTTTCTTTCTTTTCTTTCTTTCTTTCTTTTCTTTCTTTTCTTTCTTTCTTTCTTTCTTTTCTTTCTTTCTTTCTTTCTTTCTTTCTTTCTTTCTTTCTTTTCTTTCTTTCTTTCTTTCTTTCTTTCTTCTTCCTCTTTCCTGTTAATCTGCTTTCTTATTTATCTTTGCACTTTCTTTCTCCACTCTCCTTTCTTTCCATCTATCTTTTTTTCTCCCTGTTGCATGAGCTCTTTTCCCTGATTCGCTCCTCTTTCCTGACAGCTTGTGATTATGGAGAGAGCGGAGGAGCATAATGCATCCATTGATTTCCAGCTCTATGAGCATTTCCTGTTGATGCTGAACTGCTCCATGTGAGGCCCCTCCAGTTTCCGCAGCGTATCACCATGTTTCAGAGGGTGCTTTGTAGTGATGGGCAGTCTGGCTCTTTCGGCTCAAAAACGGCTGCCGCAGGGATGAACAAACAGTTCTTAGTGTTGTAAAAGGTTTAATTTTATTAAAAAATGTGCCTATACTGTCTATAGGGGTGCCCACCCCCCCTAGAGACCTTCCACCCACTCAGGGCATATAATGATTTAATTGCTGATGTACAGTAAGCCGGCTCCTGTGGGCTACTGTACATTTTTATTAATGAAGCCGCCGACTCCTCTGTGAGCAGCGCTCGTACTATAGCTACTGTAGGTATAGTATGTGCGCTGTCCGAGGTTCTGAAGCCATTTACAGTAGATCTGTGGGCAGCGCTGCCCATAGATCTTACTATTTAAGCCTTCAGGACCTTGCACAGTGCACATACTATACCTACAGTAGCTATAGTACGAGCGCTGCTCACAGAGGAGTCGGCGGCAGCAATTAAATCATTATATGCCCTGAGTGGATGGAAGGTCTCTAGGGGGGGTGGGCACCCCCTAGAGACAGTATAGACACATTTTTTAATAAAATTACAAGTTTAAACACACACAGAACACTTTATCCCGCATTGCGGATGTTACAACCGCTCCGAAAACTGCAGCCTGCATGATTTTTCACGCAGGCTGCAGAGTCGGAGGTGGTAACCGGATTGCTTGTGAAGCAATCCGGTTTTTAGCATAGGCTCCTATGAGGAGCGTTTCCTGATCCGGTTTTGAGCTTTTTAAAAGCTCAAAACCGGATCAGGTTTTGAAAAAAAAAACCTGAAGTGTGACCCTAGTCACCAAACTAGTAAAAATATATATATTGTGATCACCACAAAAAAAACAAGCCCTCACACACACACACACACATGATATACACACACACGATATATACACATACACACATACACACACACACGATATATATATACACACACACATGATATATACAAACACACATATACACACACACACACATGATATACACACACACAATATATACATACACACATACACACACACACGATATATATACACACACACACATGATATATATATACACACACACACACACGATATATATACACACACACACATGATATATACAAACACACACATATACACACACGATATATATACACACACACATACACACACACACACGATATATACACACACATATATATACACATACACATACACGATATATATACACACACACACACGATATATACACACACACGATATATATACATACACACACACATGATATATACAAACACACACATACACACACACACGATATATATACACACACACGATATATATACACACACACACACGATATATATATACACACACACACATGATATATATATACACACACACGATATATATACACACACATACACACACACACACACACGATATATATACACACACACGATATATATACAAACACACATATACACACACACACACATGATATACACACACACACATGATATGTACAAACACACACATACACACACACACATGATATATATACACACACACGATATACACACACACGATATATATACAAACACATGTTATATACAAACACACATATACACACACACATGATATATATACACACACGTTATATACAAACACACACACACACACACGATATATATATACACACACACACATGATATATATATACACACACACGATATATATACACACACATACACACACACACACACGATATATATACACACACGATATATATACAAACACACATATACACACACACACACATGATATATACAAACACACACATACACACACACGATATATATACACACACGTTATATACAAACACACACATACACACACACACACGATATATATACACACACATACACACATACACACACACACACATACACACACACACACACACACGATATATACACACACGATATATATACACACGATATATATACACACACACAGCACCTCCCACTAAACATTGAAGAGATGGAGACAGAACATTTTGTTAATGATTATCTCTTTTTTCTATACCAGAAAAAAAAAACCTGAAGGGGTTAAACAGTCATGTCAGGTAATATATAAACAAAAGACCCAGGGGATCATGGAGGTAAACATGAGGTACACTTAACCAATATTTTAAACAAGAGAATAAAGTGATAATACCTCGTAATAAACCCAGTAAGCAGTCGTATACAACAATGGCTCTGCTAGTGTAAAAGTGTAATAACAAGGCCAGTTGCAAGTACAAAAAACTGGGACTGTACAGATTGTATGGTGCATGACACCAGAGGAGACCGACACTGAGGTCACTAGCATCAATACATGGAAGGTATAAAGTGCAGAGCGCAGTACAGTGAGGTAGACAAGTCAATATTGCATCCACGGACTATTGCACAGTAACATGATAAACAGTGCAGTAATCACAACGTCCACGGGTGACATTATAAAACCTCATTACCGCAGTAAGGCTGGGGTCACAGTAGCATTTTTCACATGCGTTTTTGGAGACCTGCGTTTTCAAAAACGCATTTAAAAAACGCACCCATAGGCCCCCATGTTAAAAAACGCATGCCCTAATAGCCAAAAAGCATGTGTGACAGTCCCGTGCGTTTTTGGAGCTTTTCCAAAAACGCATGCGTTTTTTAATAAGGGGCCTTATGGGAAACGCATGCAAAAACGCATGTACAATTAGTGCCATTCAAAAACGCATGCGTTTCCCATAGGAGCCCATGTTAAAAAAAACGCATGCGTTTTTGAATGGCACTAAAAGGTACTAATGTACCATGCGTTTTTGCATGCGTTTTCCATAGGGGCCCATGTTATAAAAACGCACCAAAAAAAAGTACATGCACTATTTTTGGGGGCAGATTCCAAAACGCAGCCAAAAACGCAGGGAGCCATCAGACACCTTAAAAAACTCATGATGACATGAAAAACGCATGTAAAAAAGCATGCGTTTTTAAAAGGCACTAAAAAAACGCATGTCAACTGTGACCACAGCCTAACTCACCCATGAGTATCTGCAAGTGACCCTGAGGGTCTGGGGGGGCCACCTGCGTCCTCATGTTAAACATAGGGACTTGTGGTGCCTGCGCTCAGCTTGTGGATCCCCTCTGCAGGACGCTGCGGAAGGGAACGCTAGTGTGAAGGCAGCCTAAGTGCTGACTCCCTATATATACTCTATACAATTATTGAAGCTGCGGCTACATCGCTCCACATTTTGCCTAAAATCCTATTCCTACTCCTCATATTCACCGCTCTGTTTACACATCACTTATCTCCTGGCTGCTCCCCCCAGACTGACACACTCAGGAGCTGCCAGCTCTGCGGCTCGTTCTCTGTCAGGAGCCGGCTCTTATCATTCACATCAATGTGTCGGCTCATTCGCGAACGACACATCACTAGTGCTTTGACATCGTGCTGCACGGAGGAACAATGGCATCTGCACAGCTGCTGTAAGTGTTTCTGACAGGGGCGGACCCAGCCTGTAGTGGGCCCCTGTGCAAGAAATTTTTTGGGGGCCCCCCTCATAGTGCAACAAAGTAATGTAAACTCCCCTGGGAGAGTAGCTCGGCTGCATCAAGGAAGGGGACCCCCTCTGGTTACAGTCGAGCTTCTCTCAAAGGACCCCCGACCTTCCTTGATGGAGCTTGGTGGATAAGCTCGGCAGCATCCGGGGGGGTCCCCTTCCAGGCCAGTGACATTATTCCAGGATGGTGCTGAGGACAGGGTCATTCTTGCAGGATGGGGCCAGGACATGGACATAGTGGTCTTATCACTAAATATGTTCCTGGTTAATGTAGACTAATCATCAGTATTTATAGTGGAACTTGATGATAATTCAGAATGTATAGGGTTCCTTCATTACAATTCATCATCTGATCAGTAATGGGTCTGATTCTCTGCATCCCTAATGTTCATACATTGCAGCGCCACATGTAGAGCTGATGCTGTACAGTTAGCTGCTCTGAACTGTAATGTGTGGTATAGCCAGATTTAAAGAGGACTGTTCATCAGTAGCGAGTACTATCAATGTATCTGCTCCTGCTGCTTCCCTGAATAATCAGTCATTATTAATTGTAGACGTAAAAAAAAAAAATAAATATCTACTATATAATTGTCTAAGACGTCTGTCAGTCACAGAAATCGCGCACCAGACAGAGGCCGCTCATTAGTGCCCGCCAGAGGTGGCCACCAATGAGCGCAAACTATGCAAATAGGCGCGAGAATTCAACGTTCAAATTTCGCGCCAATTTGCAGCTGGCGACAGTGGCGCATTAGCGCCGCTGTCACTGAAGCCCGGGTACAGCGGCACATTAGTGCCGCTGTTTGCCGGGTTATACAGGGAGCCCGCCGCCCCCACCTCACCTCTCCCCCCACGCCCCCACTTCACCTCTCCCTCGCCTCCCGCTGTTCTCACCCATCTGTACACAGGGCTGTGTAATGTCACATCAGCCCGCCCTGTGTACAGATGGGTGAGAACAGCGGGAAGCAAGGGGGATACTGCTCCCCACCTCCCAACCCCCCCTGCATCCATACTGCCCCCCCTCGCCTCCCACTGTTCTCGC
Source organism: Allobates femoralis (assembly GCA_033576535.1). NCBI lineage: Eukaryota > Metazoa > Chordata > Amphibia > Anura > Aromobatidae > Allobates > Allobates femoralis. The sequence continues at coordinate 6,717,938 of JARQOC010000013.1, read as the reverse complement.
CGGTCTTCTCCGGCTGTACACACTGGTCATGTGACAGGGCGGGCTGATGTGACATCACACAGCCCACCCTGTCACTTGACAACTGCAGAAGACGATTGAGAACAGAGGAGGGCGAGGGGGATCCTACCCCCCGCAACCATCTTGCCCCCCCGCATCCATTCTGCCCCCCTTCCCCACCGGCTCCATGCTGCCCCCGGCTCCATCCTGCCCCCCCCCGCATCCATCCTGCCCACCCCGGCTCCATCCTGCCCCCCCCGCCAGCTCCATCCTGCCCCCCTCGGCTCCATCCTGCCCCCCCCGACTCCATCCTCCTGCCCCCCCGGCTCCATCCCCCCCCCCCCAGCACCATCTTGCCCCCCCTGGCTCCATCCTGCCTCGCTTGCTCCATCCTGCCCACCCCGGCTCCATCCTGCCCCCCCCACGGCTCCATCCTGCCCCCCCTGGCTCCATCCTGCCCCCCCACCGCTCCATCCTGCCCCCCTGGCTCCATCTTGCCCCCCCCCCAGGCTCCATCTTGCCCCCCCGGCTCCATCCTGCCCCACTCGCTCCATCCTGCCCCGCTCGCTCCATCCTGCCCCGCTCGCCTCCATCCTGCCCCGCTCGCTCCATCCTGCCCCACTGCCACCATCCTGCCCTGCTCGCTCCATCCAGCCCCGCTCGCTCCATCCTGCCCAGCTGCTCCATACTGCCCCGCTCGCCTCCATCCTGCCCCGCTCGTTCCATCCTGCCCCACAGCCACCATCCTGCCCCACCGCCACCATCCTGCCCTGCTCGCTAGATCCTGCCCCACCGCCAGCATCCTGTCCTGCTCGCTCCATCTTGCCCCCTGCCACCATCCTGCTCTGCTCGCTCCATCCTGCTCCCGCGACAATCCTGCCCTGCTCGCTCAATCCTGCCCCGCTCGCTCCATCCTGCCCCCCCTGCCACCATCCTGCCCCACTCGCTCCATCCTGCCCCGATTGCTCCATACTGCCCCCCCCCGGCTCCATCTTGCCCCTTCCGGCTCCATCCTACCCCGCTCGCTCCATACTACCCCGCTCGCTCCATCCTGCTCTGCTCGCTCCATCCTGCCCCGCTCGCTCCATCCTGCCCCTCCACTCCATACTACCCCGCTCGCTCCATCCTGCTGCGCTCGCCACCATCCTGCCCCGCTTGCTCTATCCTGCCCTCCGCCACCATCCTGCCCCGCTCGCTCCATCCTGCTCTGCTCGCTCCATCCTACCCCCCCTGCTCCATCCTGCCCCGCTTGCTCTATCGTGCCCCCCCCCGCCACCATCCTGCTCCTCCCCCCTTCCTGTCCCCACGCCACCATCCTGCTCCTCCGCTCCATCCTGCTCCTCCGGCTCCATCCTGCCTCACTTGCTCCATCCTGCCCCTCTCACTCCATACTGCCCCCCGCAACCATCCTGCCCCGCTCGCTCCATCCTGCCCCACTCGCCACCATCCTGCCTCCCCGCCACCATCCTGCCCCTCTCGCTCCATCCTGCTCCGCTCGCTCCATCCTGCCCCCCGCCACCATCCTGCCCCGCTCGCTCCATCCTGCCTCGCTCAACACCATCTCTCCCCACTCGCTCCATCCTGCCCCCTCGCCACCATCCTGCCCCCGCTTGCTCCATCCTGCCCCTCCTGCTCCATTCTGTTCTGCTCGCCACCATCCTGCCCCTCTCGCTCCATCCTGCTCCGCTCGCTCCATCCTGCCCCCCGCCACCATCCTGCCCCGCTCGCTCCATCCTGCCTAGCTCAACACCATCTCGCCACGCTCGCTCCATCCTCCCCCCGCCACCATCCTGCCCCGCTCGCTTCATCCTGCCCCCCCCATCCTGCTCCACCCTGCCACCATCCTGCTCCTATGGCTTTATCCTGCTCCTCCGGCTCCATCCTGCTCCTCCGGCTCCATCCTGCCTCGCTCGCTCCATCCTGTCCCGCTCGCTACATCCTGCCCCGCTCGCTCCATCCTGCCCCCGTCACCATTCTGCCCCGCTCACTTCACCCTGTCTCCCCATCCTGCTCCACCCTGCCACCATCCTGCTCCTCCGGCTCTATCCTGCCCTTACGGCTCCACCCTGCTCCTCCGGTTCCATCCTGCCCCGCTCCCTCCTTTCTGCCCCGCTCCCTCCTTTCTGCCCTGCTCCCTCCATCCTGCCCTGCTCCCTCCATCCTGCCCCCCGCTGCTCTTGCTCCCCTGCATCCATCCTGCCACCCCTCCGCCTCCATCCTGCCCCCCCTCCAGCTCCATCCTGCCCCCCCGCCACCTCCATCCTGCCCACCTCGGCTCCATCCTGCCCACCTCGGGAGCAGACAGCCCCGCCTTTTGAGACTTTTTCAGAAACAGAGAACTCACACAGGACGAGGTAAATATAACCTCTTTTCTCTACTTAACAAATTTGTTTTTTTTCCCGCAAAAGGGATGGCTAGAAATGATAAGAGGGGGTGCAGGGACAGGTATAAAGATGCAGGGGGGCAGTTTGTGGGGTCTGGTTCCTGTACAACAGCTGACAGGAGTGAGCTGTTGTACATAACACATTATAGCAGTATAAGCCCACCTGAGTGGGTGTAAGGTCTCTAGGGGGACTGGGAACCCCCTAGAGACATTAAACAAACATTTATTTATTAAATTTTAAGTTTTACAGAACACAGAGCACTTTGCTCATCCCTGCGGCAGCCGGGATAAGCAAAGTATATGCCGGAACCGGATTGCTCAGGATTACACACCCTGAGCAATCCGGTTCCCGCATTGCAGATAACAGAACTGTTCTGTCCCCATCTGATGGCTGTAAATCTAAGCGCTCTAATTACCAGTCCCTTAGATAATTGTATGCTCAGTACTTACCCCATCAGGGGCAGCAGACAATTTTCAACTCGATTGCCACTGCAGCTGTAAGACAGGATGAACACTGTAGTTTTCTTCCAAATCTTGTATTAGGCACAATAACGATAGGTAAAAAGGAATCATCTGTACAGGGGATATACACATGTGTCTTCAGTAATGGCTTCTGAAGACTAATTGAGGAAGAAGGGAGGGACATCCTGTACAGACATACAGGACAGGGGCAAACTTCATACCTAGCAAACAACAGGAATTTCCTGATTGGAGGAAATATATACAATGCAAGAGTAGACATTACAGGTTGTTCCCGTTCGTGGGACACAACACTCCCCGTCTGAAATCGTCCAATTTCACAAGCCCTGTGTGACGTAAGGAGTCGTCTTATGTCCTCCATGATATAAAACCTGTAATGAGAAGGGAGAAGAACACAAATGCAAACAATAATGCAGTATTCGAGACCGTACTTGCAGTGAAACGTGGTCCTTAATGCAAATGGGAAAAAATTAAAAAAAATAAAAATTAGTCCAAGTTCAACGAAACCCATCTTCGGATTGGGGAAGCCGCAACATGCCAACTCTTCCACCAACCCAACAATCCAACGCTAAGGTCCTGGTTCAAAAGAAAAGTTCAAAGTTCGATTGGACACCGACAGTTCTATGTCCTGGTGCATCAGGGGTGGGAGGAGGTGCACTCCCCGCCGTGACAAGTCAAGCAACAAGTCCAGTTCATGTAACTGCTGATCGAAGGAGCTACCAGGCGATGTACTTGGACTGGACGTCCACGGGCACAATGGCTGACCAGCTTGAAGAGTGTCCATGGTGATGGACCTCAGCTTCCGTGCTGACACCTTGAAGACATGGCTTGCACTGCAGGTTGGTCTGAGGGTCTTCTTCCCAGTCTCCCGCCTGTGTTGTCTCTGAAACGGTGACATAGTGTCCCTGTCAATACCCTCAATGGCAAGCTGTCTCAGCAGTATCCTGTCATGAACTGCGATGGTTGTCTTGAACCCGAGAGGACCGTGGATGCTGTTTTCAACAGGCGAGGTTCCTCGTTCGTTAGGAAGTTTGTTACAGGGTGACGCTTGGGAAGTAAATGTGCGTTGTTTGACATCCATCAGCGTATCGAGGCTGCGTTGCGTGGGGAGAACACTAACACCTTCAGAAAGGGGTAGGCAGTTGAGAGAAGGGCTCTCAGTGTGAGCACTGGACTCTAGCACGGCTTCGGCTTCGCCAGGCTTGTGATAGTTATAGGGGTCACAGATTGGAAAGTTAGCAGTTTCTTGCTGCGGATCCCTAGGCAACTCAGTCTTTGCAGGAAGAGAGGGTGAGTCGTTGACCTCGTTTGCGGGCTAGAGTGTTGTTGATTCATGATTGTCGTCTTGAAGACAAAACAGGTTTGGGTTATCAGGTGGTTGTTCTTTCCACCTAGTGTCGTTTGGCTTCTTGGAGTGATGTGGATACAGCAGAAGAGACGCGTCGTGGTCATCTGATGTGATGACGGTTTTGTAAGAAGTGAGGTTGCTTGGCTTCTTTGTCTGGTCGCAAGAGACATCACCGATGATAACCCAGCCTAGCTCGAGGCGCTGAGCGTACAGTTCATCCAGTTGACCAAAGATTTGTAGATGCGCCTTGTGCAGTCATATGATGTCTCTGCTGAGGAGAATTAAGATGTCTGCCTTGTTGTCAAGGGCCGGTATCTCGCTGGCTATGTCTTTGAGGTGAGGAAACTGAAGAGCTGCTTCTGGTGTTGGGATTTCTTCCCTGTTGAAGGGTATTTGGTTGCATTCTGTGAGTGCTGGAAGCGGTATCTCCTTGGAGCTGGAGAGACAAGTTATTATGAGGCCACTGGCCCTTCTTCCAGTGGCTTCTGTCACGCCGCTGCAGGTGCCCAAGGTGTAGGAATAGGTGTTTCCCCTTAAGTCAAGCAAATCGAAGAGTTCTGACCTGGCCAGTGATTTGTTGCTCTGGTCGTCCAGGATGACGTACACCTTGACTGCCTTCTCTGGATGACCTTCAGGATACACCTTTGCCAGGCAAATCTTTGCGCAGGACTTGTCGCGAAGACCTTCTCCGCAAACATTGGTGCAGGATGAAGATACCGCAAGATGGTTAGTTGCCTTGTCTGTGCTCTCCCCGCCATTGCCTGTGGTGGGAGAAGGCGTAGACGCTGAGTCGGGTGGTGATGGATGGAGCGCTTGTACGTGGTCTTCGCTTTCGCACTCAATACACTTGATGGTGATGACACGGTCCTTAGCAATGTGTTCGGTAGAAGCGCAGCACCATAACTTCATACCTAGCAAATAACAGGAATTTCCTGATTGGAGGAAATATATACAATGCAAGAGTAGACATTACAGGTTGTTCCCGTTCGTGGGACACAACAAGAACCGCTCCGAAAACTGCAGCCTGCATGATTTGTCACGCAGGCTGCAGTGCCGGAGACGGAAACCGGATTGCTTGTGAAGTAATCCGGTTTTTATCATAGGCTCCTATGAGGAGCGTTTCCTGATCCGGTTTTGAGCTTTTTGAAAGCTCAAAACCGGATCAGGTTTAAAAAAAAAAAAAAACGCAGATGTGACAATAGCCTTACTGTGTGATTCTAATAATCCCTGTGTAGCCTCTTCTCATTATAAACCTTTTTTTTTTAATTTATTTTACCTTCCACCTGCTTCACACCACTCCATATAATGGGTGATAATTGCTCTGCCGGTTTCACACTGCGGCATGATCCGGTCTGGGGCTGTCCGGGATCACCCAGACAGCCGCAGACCAGATCAGTACACAGGACTGGGGGGCAAATATGCCCTCCGGTCCGGTGTGCAGCACACGCAGCTGCAGCCGCTGACAGGCCAGGACCACGGCGCCACGCCGCAGTGTGAAGCCTCACTTTACTCTCTTGCACCTTTGCTAAACAATGCCGCTTTCAGTTCTCTCTCCTTTCCCTGTGTCAGTTAAGTTCTTGGCTTACCTTCCCATATACCGGCTCTGGCCCCTCTGCTCGCTGCACGCTGTCTCGGCGTCCTCTCCTTGCACGGAGGTGCCTCCATATCAGATCGGGGCTTCAGCTTCCTGATGACGTCACTCTCCTTGTCCGTATGCCAGCGTCAAGTGGGCGGGGTTAGGGCGGAGTATCAGCATTCACGTCGGGACTGTCATAGAGTCGTGTTCGCTTGGTGTCTCAGTCTACTATCCTTCTCACTGATACATTTCTGGGACATAGGCGGTCCCCTTCCTCAGAGTGTGGCACTGCATATTAATTGAAGCACTAAAATAAGTGAATTGTCACATGAGGGGGAGTGATAAATTTGTAGTTAAGAATTTTTCCACAAATAGGTATGAGCACCAAACCGCTATTGAAAAGAAAGGTTCCAAAGTGACATCCTTGGTATGAAGTATGAAAATATAATAATATATAAATATACAGAAAAATAGGAAAATAGATTAATAGAGTTTACTATAATTCAACAGTACAATTAATCTGCAGGTAAACAAGAGGAGATAGAAAACACACAGTGGGAGGTGATAATGAGAACTCACCAAAATCCTCACAGGTATTGTTACAAGCAGAATAAATTGATGAATAAAGAAAACAAACCACCAACATAATATTTTAAATTCTCCCATCAGCTAACTGAGAATCCTTAAAAGCTCCTACATACAGGAGAGGCATTATAGAAGGAGACCCAGTGTAAGGTAAGGGTCTAACAGTAGTAATGTTACAAACAGTGGCGGACCTTGCGACCAGGGATGGGGGTGCTATTGGATGACGGCAAGGACCGGGGGGTATGCTAGCAGGCAACGGCGATGAGCGGGGGTGGGGTGGCGTTGGCTATATGTACGGCTGCTCCTACCTCTATCGAGCGGGCCGCGCTGTCCTGGGAGCCGGGGCAGCAGAGGTGAGGAGGGGCGGGCTCGGCCAGGGGAAGCAGGAGGCTTCCCTCGGTTAACCCCCTCTCCTCTGGCACAGGGTCATGGGGTTCGGCTGGGGGCCTCCCTGCAGGCTTGAGGGGCCCCCTAGCCGGTCGGGGCCCTGGTGCAGCTGAACCAGCTGCACCACGGTAGGACCGCCCCAGGTTACAAATTATAAAACCAGAGAAAAAGCAACTGGTAACTTAATATATCATTTTTAGGATTCCTGTTACTAATTGAAGAACACAGTTCATCATAAAGAGCGGGGTCCAAAACATATATAGGAAGAAATACCGGACTAAGAATATAAATTAATTTCCAAGAGTGGATTGTTATGTACAAAGAGAAGTAGTATATTTTTTATGAATTTTATTATGAATTTTTAATACTTTAATAAACCATTTGATAAGAAAAACAAAGTAGTGTGAATCAATCAATAGAGATAACACATAGCCATTGATTTTAGGAAGATATGCGCTGGGCCCTTATAACTTTACATAGTAATAATATATAAAAAAAAGAGGGGGGTTAATACGGTACTCCCCTGAGAGCCTTATAGTTGCAACATCACAGTAGTGATACCTATAAGACTAGCTCCGGTGTATAACCTATTGTTTTAAATTTTGGATTCGGAAAATGTTTCTGAGCTGGAGTCGGCAGGCGGTGGTGAGGGTTTGGATGTGAGGCTTGAAGAAGAGGGAAGAGTCTAGGATAACCCCGAGGTGCTTGGCATGGGGACAGGCAAGAGTGAGCAGTCGTTAACAATGATGGATAGGTTGGGTAGGGGGAAGAGTGACTTGGGGAAAAGATGATGAACTCGGTTTTGTCCATATTCAATTTAAGGTAGCGAGCAGAGAAGGATGAGATGGCGGATAGGCATTGTAGAATTTTGGATAGCAGGGAAGTGATGTCAAGGTCGGACAGATAGAGCTGGGTGTCGTCAGCGTAGAGATGGTATTAAAGGCCGTGGGACTCAATGAGTTGGCCTAGGCCGAGGGTGTAAATGGAGAAGGATAGTGTTCTGAAGACTGAGCCTTGGGGAACCAAGAGATAGAGGGTAGGGTGAGAAGGAGGTGTAGAAGTGGGTGATGCTGAAAGTCCAGTCTGTTAGGTAAGAGGAGATCCAGGTGAGGGCTCGGTCAGTGATGTTAAGAGATTCTAGAACTTGAAGGAGGGAATGGTCGATGGTGTCAAAGGAGGCAGAAAGGTCAAGGAGGAGGTGGACGGAGTAGTGTCGCTTGCTCTTGGCAGTCAGCAGGTCACTGGGTACTTTGGTTAGGGCTGTTTTGGTGGAGTGGTGGGATCAGAAACTGGATTGTAGACGGTCGAAGAGGGAGCAGGAGGAGAGGTGGGAGGACAGTTCGGAATAGACATGTTGTGCAAGTAGTTTTGAGGTGAAGGGGAGAAGAGATATAGGGCAATAGTAGGATACTGATGCAGGGTCGAGGGAAGTTTTTTGAGGATGGGTGTGATCAGGGCATGTTTGAAGGATGAGGGGAAGACACCGGTAGTGAGTGATATGTTGAAGATATGGGTTAGGGCATGGATGAGGACTGTGGTGAGGTTAGGGATAAAGTGAAAGGGGAGTGGGTCGAGGGTGCAGGTGGTAAGATGTGATCGTGCTAGAATGGAGGAGAGGTGATCTTCTGTCAGGGTGGAGAAACTACCTTTGGGTGAGGAGGGTTGGGAGGTAGAGAGGGTGGGCCGAGGGGACAGTGGATTGAAGCTTTTTCTGATTTTGTCAATCTCCTGTTTGAAAAAGTTTGCGAAGTCGTCGGCGGAAATGAGGGGAGAGGGAGGAGGTGCAGGGGGACGGAGGAGAGAGTTAAAAGTTTTGAATAGTTACTTGGAGTTGCGGGACAGGGTGGTTATTAGAGAAGAGAAGTAGGCTTGTTTTGTGGCGGTGACTGCAGTCTTGAAGTCGTTGAGGGACTGTTTGCACAGGGTGAAATGCTCTGCTGAGTGGGATTTCTTCCATCTCCGCTTAGCCACCCTGGATGTCCGTCATAGATTTTAGTGAGAATGGTGAGCCAGGTTTGCCTGTGAGCGCAAGTTTTGTTGTATGACAGGGAGGTGGCTTGGTCGAGGGCTGTGGTGAGAGTGGTGCTATAGAGGGTGGCAGCAGCGTCAGCGTCTTGAGAGGAAGCTAAATCTGAGAGAGGGAGGAAGGACTCAGAGAGTGAGAAGAAGTCAGTGAGTTTAAGAGTTCTGCGGGGATGAGGGAGTTTCCAGAGAGGGGGGAACATGGTAGGAGGGGAGAAGGAGGAGAAGGTCAGCAGATTATGGTCGGATAGCAGGAGGGGTGAGTTTGAGAGGTCAGTGAGGGAACAGAGTTGGGTGAAGACAAGGTCTAGCGTGTGACTATCATTGTGGGTGGCAGAGGAGGACCATTGGGAGAGGCCGAAGGAGAAGATTAGTGATAGGAGTCTAGAGGCAGCAGCGAGGGGAGGTGTCAATGGGGATGTTGAAATCGCCCATGATGATGATGGAGATGTCAGAGGAGAGGAAGTGGAGAAGCCAGGTGGTGCAGTGGTCAAAAAAGATGGAACAGGATCCTGGGGGGTGGTAGACGACAGCCAGTTGGAGGTTGCAGGGGAAGAAGATGCAGACACAGTGCACCTCGAAGGAAAGGGAGGCAGATGGGGATGGTGTAATTGGGGTGAAGAAGCAGCTGTTGGAAAGGAGTAGGCCGACACCTCCAATGCAGTTGTTGCTAGGGCAGGGGGTCTGGAAAAGAGTGAGTCCACCATAGGAAAGGGCAGCGAGGGAGGCTGTGTCAGAGTGGGTGAACCATGTTTCGGTGATGCCAAGGAAAGAGAGTTTGTTGGAAATAAAGAGATCATGGATGTCATGGATGAATGAGAGTTTATTGCATTCTGAGCGAGTGTTCCAAAGTGCACCAGACAGGGGAATTGGGGGAGGAGGGGCTTGGGGAATGGGTGTAACGTTATGGGGGTTGCGGGTGTATGTACTGGGGAGTGGGTATGGGTGAGATGGCTAGGTAGAATGGAGGGCGATAGTGTTATTTTGCTACCGGGAGGAGGGATGGGAGGAGATAGCAAGAAGTGGAGCAAGATAGGAGTGAGAGTGAGGAAAAGGGGAAACATTGTATACAGGTGACAGGGATATAGGATGGAGTGGGTGTGAGAGGTGGGGGACGGGAGCAGATGGGAAACGGGTGTAGCAGGATGGTGAGGAAGCAAGGTTGGAGTCAGGTCCAGACAAAGCTAAGTGCGCAGCACCAAGTCAGGGCGATGTCCAGCACATGGGGATGAGATGAGCAGATGGTAGAGGTGTAGCCAGGGAGCAGGCGTAGTGAAGGGTGAGATGCAGCGGGAAGGAGGAGGGTATGCAGTGATGACAGAGTTGCATCAGGACAAACATTTGCACAGCTCATAGGGATGAGGTGAAGCAGGGGTATGAGATGCAGTTGGGGATCGGCTACAGCGGGAAGAAGCAACAACCTACGTGAGGAGGAGATGCAGCCAGGGAAAGAGATGGAGGCAGGGGTCGGGAGCAACATGCAAAGCGGATGAAGTCCAACCAAGTCCAGGCAAATGCAAAGCATGTACTTCTGGGCTTTTCCCCTGCTTTTTAGCTGTTATGGGCATTTCTTTAGATGGTCTCTTTAAATTGCCGCTGAGGTCTCTCCTCGTCCTTGCTGATTAGACAGACTTTGGCATTATCAAAATTTGAAGGCAACACGGTGTATGGCTCTGCCTCTAACTGGTCATCGAATTTATGGACTCACCATTTTCTCTTCAGGACTTGTTCACCTGGTATTAGCGGGGTTGCATGTGCATTTTCATTATACGCCTCCTGTTTCTGCCTCTCTCTTGCTTGTGACAGGTTCTTCTCAACAAACTCTTGTACTTGGCGGTATTTCTGCTGACGGTTTTTGTCGCAATCTATAGTTGGTAAGTTTGTTTCAGGGGTCAGAACTCCCATGTCTAGGTATATGGGCAGTTTGCCAGGTCTTGCTCTCATCAGGTAGGCAGGAGTACAATTGGTGGAATTCACAGGGATTTGTTTGTATAGATACACTAAGTCTGGCAACTATTCTGGCCACATACTTCTCTTTTCCAGTGGCAGGGTCTTCAACAGGTCTATTACGTCCTGGTTCATCTTTTCGCACAAGGAATTAGTTTGTGGATGGTACGGTGTTGTTCTTATCTTCTTGCACCTGTACAAGTTGCAAAACTCCTTAAACACCTCTGCCTCGAACACTGGACTTTGATCAGTAAGCACCTGCTTAGGATAGAAGCGGGCTTGTAAGACTTTAGCCGTGGTCTTGGCTGTCAGGTCTTTTACTGGGACTACCACCCGGAAGCGGGAATGATGGTCTACCATGGTAAGGGCGTAGACATCTGGACATCTCTCATCGGGACAACGATCTGCCCCACCAGTTCATGGGTCCATTCATTGATGTGTCACCTGCACAGCTTACCCTGGTGGGTGAACAACTTGCTCTTCCTCTTCCACAACAGTTGCGCCTCTTGTAGAGCTTGTAGAGTATCTGGGCCTGGGCGTTCATTAGCCTGTTTCAGCAGCTCCTTGACTAGCGCAATAGCGGGGTCACTATCTTGCATATCTACCCAGCCATGGTGGGGTAATCGGTTAAATGTAACTTCTTGGGCGACAGACCGCTTGGTCCTCACCTCGTGGGAATGCGTAGATACACCATTGCGGTGAAAAGCCGGTAGCTCTATCTCTTCCAGCTCCTCCGGGTCTTCCTCGGAATCTAGTAGGTGGGGCATCCTGGACAGCACATCAGCATTGGCATTCTTATGCTCTGCCCAGTATTTTATGGTAAAGTTGTAATTTGACAGCCAGGCCATCCATCGCTGCTCCAGTGCTCCCAACTTTGCAGTCTCCAGGTGGGTCAGCAGGTTAATGTCCATGTAGATGGTAAACGTCACTGAAGCCAGGTAGTGTTTAAAACATTCTGTGACTGCGCAGACCACTTCAAGGAATTTTAGCTTGAACTAGCTAAAGTTGTCAGTGTTCCTTTCTGTAGGGCGGAGATTCCTGCTGGCATAGGAAATTACTCTCTCTTTGCCCCTCTGCACCTGGGATAACACGGCTCCTAATGCCACGTTGCTCGTGTCTATGTAAAGTACAAATAGCTGGCCATAGTCAGGGTAGGCCAGGATCTCGTCCCCTGTCAGGACCCACTTTAACTGGTTGGAGGAGTCTTCTAATCTGTCGTCCCACTGTAACGGAGGACCCGGGCCCTTGGCCTTCTTGGACTGGCCTACCAGGAGGTCTTACAAAGGCGCTGCTATCTTGGTGAAACCCTTAATAAACCTCTGGTAGTAGCCTACCAGCCCCAGGAAATGTTGTACCTCTTTGATGGTGGTGGGCCTCGGCCAGTCTTTGATTGCTGTGACCTTGTCAGGGTCTGGTGGCACACCTTCAGTGCTGACTACATGTCCTAGGTTTTGTACCTTGGGCTTCAGTAAGTGGCACTTGGACGGCTTCACTTTCATGCCAAACTTGGACAAGGCCTCAAACACTTCATCCAGGTGTTTCAAATGGTCCTCATACATCTTATAGTAGACTATGACATCATCTAGATACAGTAGCACTGTTTCAAAGTTTCTGTGCCCTAGGCAACACTCCATCACTCTCTGGAAAATTACCGGTGCATTGCAGAGTCCAAACAGCATGCAGTTCTGGGTGGTGGTAATGTCAGAATTGGCCCAATACCATTTGTAAAGGATATAAGGCATTGTTGTCACCTGTGAGCTGGTGTCCAATAAAGTGTTCATGGAGATGCCATCCAGCACAACAGGCAGGACCCTGTCGCGCTAACTCTGTGGGACGGATGGGCTCATTCCTGGGGGGAGGTCCGCTGCCCCAGGGGTTTCTTGTTTAAAGTGCAGGATCTGGCAAGGGGTTGCAGCGGTGGCAGATTGGCAGTCCTGCAGCATCGTAGCAGTCGGTTGGCCGTCCTTATCTGGCGGGGTACCTCCTCTGGCTTAGCCATGGGACGTCATCAGGGCTGGAGGCCAACAGTATCTTTTCTGATGGCTTGGATCCTTGGATCAACTGGACAGCTTTAGTCAGTTGCTGGACTTCATCAGGGTCTACTTGTTTCATGGCCCTCAATGCCTCTTGCATGTTCAAAGCATAGTCCCGTATATTGTCCTGCACCCCTTGTTTGCACCCAAAGAATCTCACTTTTAGCTCTGCGGCTGTACAGGTGTCGAAAGCTTCCTTTAGCCTGGCAAATACTTGTTTAACTGTTTGTTTGTCGGTATCTAGCCTGGACTTTAACTCCCACTGGGCCGCACCAGTCAATTGTTCTACCGTCATGGAATACACCCTGAATAAACTCCCCTAAAAACTGCAGTAGCCAAGTCACTCCTGGGATGTACGGCATTGTGAACGACATGACTGGGGCTGCATTGGGGGTCAAAGCTGCGGTGGCTACTAAGGGCTTGACCGGGTTTGCGTTGGCGGCTGGGGCTCTGGGTTCAGCTTGGGCAGCGGCCTTGGCTTGAGGCGCGGCTGGGTCCACTGTGGGGTCTCTTCTCTCTGGTTCAGACATCTGGTTCAGACATCGTTCCCGCTTAGTAAGCCGCAGCCCGGTCCTTTGTCTTTATCAACGGAGCAGTCTACCGCTCCCTCCATAGGCGGGGAGTTTAGCGTGCAGGAGATTTCCAGCGCAGGACTTCTTTCGTCACATTGGCTGACATCAGAGTGCAAGCCTTTGTCTCTCTTTGTCCTTTCCAAGGTTCCGCCCATGCTCATTCATCTTCACGTGCACCACATGGGATAGCAATGGTAAACAGTTCAACAAAGTCTATGGCACACAGTACCCATTAATATCAGGCACAAAATCCTTTTCTTGATGCTAGGAACTTGACGCACCCCAGGGCCATGGGGTACTCAGAGGCTGGGTCGGCGGTGCTGCTGGGGGAGAGTCAAGGGAGTCGAGGGCATAGCTCTGTGGCCCTGGGGGTCGAGTTAAAAGCGTTGGGGGATAGTGAGTGTAGGGAAGGTTGCCGTGATGCCACTCATGGTATGCGGCTATTAGTGGTTGCTGCGGTGTGAGACCTCTGGGGATGATCGGAGTGCAGCGGTAGTGGTTTTGCACCCCATGGGTGGAGAGGATCCCCAGGGCAACCAGGAAAGTCTATGGCAGTGGTAGGCTGTTTGGTGGTGCAGGACTGAGGGAGCTGAATAACTGACAGACACAAAGGTTGAAGTCTCCATTACTTTTACTTGTAGAAGTAGCAGGTTAGTCCAGGGTACAGTCCACAAAAGATGTTGGATGTCTGGGTGGCCTAGAAGCAAGTCGGGGATCTCCTCACCCAGTGAGTTCTGAGCCCTCCCTGTTGCGCTGCTCCTGGTGGGCCTTGGCTGCCTGTAACTAAACTGCGACCCTCTCCTCCTGCGTACAGTCTCTCACCCGTATGGAAGGCAACTTGAGCCCTTCCCGGGTACCACTCCTCTGGCTACTGTCCCTGGGCTCTCTAATGCTGCTGTGCCTCCTGGGTTTTGTTGTGGCCAGGAGACTTGGAATCTCACGCCCTCTGGTTTTGGCTGCTGGGCCTGTAATCTCTCACAACCTTGGACTCTGGTGTCCGCTTCTGGCGCTCTGCACTGGGGTGAGCCTGACAACCGACTACACTCCCCAGACCTGCTTCTCCACTTCCTAGTGTTAGGGACCCGTAGGAGAGGGTATGTGGTAACTTTCAGTTCTTCTAATCTTGGAATTTCTTGCTGCACTGGTTCAGATGCTAGTGCAGGCACTGGTTCAGTATCACTACTTGATGAAATGCGAGCATTGGAACTAATACTGCTCCATAATAGTTCGTCCAGGTTTTTGGAAAATCTCCTAAGACTGTATGGAACATATCTTCTTCTTTCTTAGGTTCATCTGGTATAGTTACAGGATCTTCTGCTGTCTTCAGGGTTTCAGGACACAGTTTTAAGTGGTCTCTTGATACTGCTGAGGATGTCTTACCTCCATTTTTGCTGATTAAACATACTTTAGTATTATCAAAGTTTGATGGGAGAACGGTTTATGGTGTTGTTTCCCATTGATCATACAATTTATGGGTTCTTCTGTTTCTCTTCAAGACTTGATGGTGAAGTCATAATTAGACAGTCGGGCCATCCATCTCTGTTCCAATGCACTTAATTTTGCTGACTCCATGTGTGTTAAAGGATTGTTGTCAGTGTAGATGGTAAACTTTGGAGCTGCCAGGTAGTGTTTGAAACATTCTGTTACAGCCCAAGCTACTGCCAGTAGTTCTAACTTGAAGAAACTGTAATTTTCAGGGTTTCTTTCATTAGGCTGGAGCTTCCTGCTTGCATAGGTGATGACTCTTTCTTTGCCCTCTTGCATCTGCGATAGCATTGCTCCCAGTCCCACGTTGCTGGTATCCGTGTGCAGAATGAAGGGTTCATGGTAATCACGGTATGCCAGGATCTCTTCCCCAGTCAGGGCTAACTTCAGCTTCCTGAAGGATTCTTCTCTTTTTTCACTCCCTAAAAAGGAGGACTTCGGGCTGAGGACGTCTTAGACTGTCCTACCAAAACATCTTGTAGAGAAGCTGCTAGCTTGCTGGAACCTTTGATAAATCTTCTGTAGTAGCCTACCAGTCCCAGGAGCTGCCTCACCTCTTTCACACTGATGGGTCTTGGCCGATCCCTTATCACTGTAACCTTCTCAGGATCCGGTGCTACGCCTTCGGAGCTCACTACATGTCCCAGGTACTGCACCTTTGGTTTAAGCAGGTGATACTTAGATGGCTTGATATTCATGCCGTACCCAGATAAGGCTTCAAGCACTTTTGCTAGGTGTTGTAAATGCTATTCATATGTCTTGGAGTAGACTATGACGTCATCCAGGTACAGGAGGACAGCTTTGAAGTTCTTGTGTCCTAAGCAGCTCTCCATCAGTCTCTGGAATGTACCAAGTGTGTTGCAGAGTCCAAACGGCATACAATTAAACTCACAGAGGCCTATGGGCATAGTGAACGTTGTCTTCTCACGATCAGCCTCTGCCACAGGAACTTGCCAATACCCACTAGTCAGATCTAAGGTGGAAAAGTAATTAGCAGATTTTAATGCAGCTAATGATTCTTCTATTCTGGGTAAAGGCTATGCATCCTTGTGTGTGATGCAGTTGATCTGCCTGTAGTGTACGCACATCCTCATGGTCCCATCCTTCTTTTGCACTAAAGGAGCTGCCCAGGAGCTACAACTGACTCTTAGAACTCCTGCCTCTTTCATCTCTTTAAGCAAGTCTTTCGCACATTGGTAGTGAGCGGGTGGTAAGGGTCTATACCTCTCTTTAATGGGTGGATGACTACCTGTGGGTATGTTGTGTTCTACCCCTTTGATCTGTCCAAAGTCTAGAGGGTGATTGCTGAAGGTCTGCTCGTACTCCCTCACTACCCCATATACTCCATGCTTTTGATGGGAGGGTGTAGAACTGGTACCTACATGTAACTTTTGGCACCAATCCTCCAAATTTCCCTCTGAGACATTACAATCCGCCTGACTTGACGGGTTCAAAGGTTCAACTGTGGTGATGGTGTTGTTATCCACAGTGTATAATTTGGCCATGGTAGCATACTTTGGTAGGATCACCTCATCCTCTCCTCAATTTAGACGGTGTATTGGCACTCTCCCCCTGTGTACCTCAACTACTCATCGGGCCGTCAGTACAGTGGGCGTACTGTGTGAGTACATGGGTTCTACCAGGGTCTGATAAGCTCACCCTCTTAGGCCTATTGCGGCTCTACACCAGACCATCATTTCAGTTTTGGGAGGTATCACAATAGGTATTGGATCACTTACCCTTGCACTGCCAAGCTCTCCACCTGACAACTCTACCTGCTGCTTCATCATCAGAGCCTCACTGTTGCCCGGAACTGGCAGTATCGGCCATGCACTGTAAAACACCAATAATTTCTGCAAGACAACCTTCAATTACATTCATGCCTAGCGAAATAGTTGGGTCATGCTCATGCTGGTCAACATCAACAATTAGTATCCCCTGATCTTTTAATTCTGCTCTACCAATTTTAATGGTCATTTCTTTAAAATCAATTTGTGGTACTAATTTACCATTGCTAGCCCATATATTAAAGTCATCATCTGGGCCACGGGTAATGTCTGAATCAGCCCAGTACTGCTTAAAAAGGATATAAGTTATGGAAGAGATCTGTAAGCCGGTGTCCAACAAATCATTCAGGAGAATTCCATCCAGCACGACAGATATAATTGGATGTCCTCCCACGTACCTGTCCCGCCAGCTTGAGGGGCCTTGGGAGTTCATTCCTGAGGAGCAGCCCGCTTCCCCAGGGGATCCTCCTTTAAAGCACCCTCTTTGGCGAAATGGCCCAATTCTCCACAGCGGCGACAAATGGGCTGTCCATCCGGTTGGTAGCGGTCATTAGGTCATCCTCTAGTCGTTGGTTATCTCCTATCTACTGGGTCTCATCCACGGGACATCCTCCTTGCTCGTAGCCAGCTTGATCCACGCAGCTGTTACATCACTTTGACCATGTCAGCTACAGTTTTAGGTAGGGCATCGATCTTTTGGTTTAGAACCTCATTAGTAATGGGCTCCGGGGTTTTTACGGTAGCCCCTGGTATGGATGATGGATTTTGCGCTGTAACTGAACATTGGGCAGAGTCTGTGTCATCAGGCTTTCCTGCCTGCAGGATATGGATTGCCGTCTCTTTAAACTCCACAAAGTGCCAATCCTGGTTTTGTATGGCCATCATCCGCAGTCGTCCTCTATGAGGAGGGAATAATAGTCCATCAACTGGTCAATCATTAATTTATCTTCCCCTTGTGCCAAGGCGGGTTCTGCCTGTTTTAGTGCCCTGAGTGCCTCTTGTAAGTTTAAAGCAAAGTCTCTCACACTCTCTTGTGGTTTTTGTCGGCACCCAAAGAATCTCTTAGCTCGGGCATCTGGTCTAAAAGGTGGCTTTCAGCCTGGCCATTAAATGTTCTACAGTGTCTTTGTCATCATCTGACCAGGACTTCACCTCCCGCTGTGCATGTCCAGTTAATTGTCCCATTAATATGCTGACACGCTGACCCTCCATAAGGGGATATATGCTATAATAGCTGTCCAGCTTTTCTTTAAAGTCAGTTAGGGTATTGGGCTCACCTGAACTTTGCGGCAGCCAAGTTGTTTCCCGGGTGTACAGCATCAGGAATGGCATAATCAGCGACATGGCTTGCCCTCCAGCACCGCCAGGTGCTCTGTCAACTCGCTGTGCGGCTCCACTGGCTTTGACATCCTTCCGCCCCCTTAGTTAATGCTGATCCTTCCAGACTTCTTCTTCCATCGAGGTGTACAAGAATACTTCCGCTGGTCCAGCAGGGTTTTGCGTCTCCGCCGGATGTTGTCAGAGTGCAGGCCGGGCCTCGCTTGGCATTCTTTGGAGGGTGCCGCCCATGATGACATGCCCCCTCTGCTTCCCGTGCACTGCGCACGTTACAATGGCGATAGTTCATACACACGGATTTTACACAATTCACGGCACACAGTACCCAGTCCACCGGGCACGTTATCCTGTTTGTGATGCCAGAAAAGCTGATGCGCCCCCAGACTGTGGAGTACTCGGGAGCTGGCCAGTGTAGTCTCTTTAGGGGGTTGCGGTGGTCGAGACCCAGTCCTGTGGCCTGGATCAGCCCAAAAATGGTGGGGTATTATTTACAAGGGGATTTATCATGACTCCACCCGGGGTATGTCTTTAGTAGAACCACCACTGCCGTATTCCTGCTGGGGACGGTGACTTCAGCTGGGGCAGCTGGGGCAGCTTGGATGAGGATCCCCAAGGCAGGAGTGGTGGTATTGGATGGGGCTTTGTGAGGGATCTGGGTCACACAGTCACCTACTTTGCTGCAGCTTCTTCAGCCAGTGTGCAGGAATGACAGTCTGTGGCTCCTCAGGTGGGATTCTGTTATAGAGCGCAGGTAAACAGGTGCAGTTAACAGGCAGACTCACTGATATGCGTATTCTCAGTCTCTTTACTGGAGTTAAGGTAGATGTTGTAAACTGTCCACAAAGTCTGGAGAGCTGTTTGAGGTAATTCTCACCCGGCCGGGTCGTATTGGCTTCCTCACTGTGCTTGTGATGCGGCCCCTGCAGCTTCTTACGCTGGCTGCTGGCTCTGTCTGCGTCTACCAGTATGACAGGCAACTCGAGTCCTTCATTTCTCTACCCCACCCTGGGAAGTCAGTGCTACTGGATTCTATACGTTGCTGTGTCCCTGGCACCATGTAGCTGGAGAGTCTGGAGTCCCCCACTCTCCAGTGTCAACTGTCGGCGCGTGTGAACCTGCACAGTCTCGGACTCTGGTGTATGTTCTTGTGTTGTTCCTCTCGCAGAGGGGAAGCACAGGGTGGTGCAGTCTCCAGTTAGGTTTCTTTATCTCCTTTCCTCAGTCCCTAGCCTTAGGCTGCATTCACATTTGCATTTGGAACGCAGCGCACCGAACGCAGCAAAACGCTTGCGCTCCTATGTTTAATATGGGAACGCATGTGCCTGCGTATGGCTGAGTTTGCACTCGGGTGTGCATAATTTATGCACCCTCCGAGTGCACTCCGAACGCAGCATGTTGCATTTTTTGTGCGTTCACGGGCACTTGTTTTATCTGCAAGCGTCCGCAAGCGCACAAACAATGCATGGAAGTCAATGGATCCGCAGTGTCTTCTGCTTAACAGCACAGGAGAACGCTGCGGATCTCATTAAAATCTCTCCCAGTGGCTGCCGGTGATTATCGGTAGCTACCGAGAGATCAGCTACAGCTGCCGCTGCTCTCCCGCCGGTGTCGGCGTGAGAGATTTGAAGACACAGCTGACCTGACCTGATTTGAAGCAGCAATCAGCTGTTTCTTATCTCCTGCTCCGATATCACCCTATTCGTTTTTGGTGCGGGAGATTTAAACAGCTGTCAGATCAGCTGTGTCTTCAAATCTCCCGTGCTGACACCGGCGGGAGATCAGCTGTGTCGGGAGGAGGAGATCTCCACCGAGACAGCTGATTGGCTGGCCGGGGTGCATATTAATGTGAACGCATGCGGAGATTCTCCGCTGCGTTCACATTAATATGGCTGCGTTTGCACGGCGTTTGCGTCTGCATGCCATAAGCATGCAAACACAAACGCAAGTGTGAAGGCAGCCTAAGGCCTGGAACAAATTAACCATCCTGGGACGAGCTAAGCAGCTTCCAGTGAACCAGGATGTCTTCACAGTGCTGCTGCACTCTACTACTCTTCACAGTCCTCACAGGAACTGCACTGAACTTGTTGCTCCTCAGACCAAATATATAGGGAAGCTCACCCTGAAGCTGGCTTGTCTCCCCCCTCTGCTGAGGTGTTGGTGTTTGTGTTTGCATAGTGAATAC
>JARQOC010000013.1:6577816-6692816 GCA_033576535.1 Allobates femoralis | reverse complement strand
GATTTTCCTGTAATTCTCACATCTCTCTCTTTACAGTGTATCTTGACTAGATGAATGTATATTCCCACCATTATTGATATCTAATTACATAAAACTGTACCAACTGGGCACCATGCTAGGATTTGTAAGCAGGGTGATATCACTGAGAGTTTCTGTGTCACGCCGTCCTCCCCTATAGTGACCGAGAGACACCTGTCTCCGTTGAATCCTTATAGAATCCTACTAGACCAAATTATTCTTCTCTGTGTTTTCTTGTCATTTCGCATTATGTATGCGGATAAGGCTGCCTTCAGATTTGCAGATGCCTCCGCAGCGTTTTGCGGAGGCATCTGCAAGCATCTGCATGCAGACGGCAGCCCCTATGTTTATAATGGTGCGCATGGCGGTCTGCAGATGCTTGCAGACCGCCGTGCGCACCCATTCACTCCTACATGTGATCTGTGCGCAGGCGGATGCCTGCACACAAATCACACACTCTCGCCCGCACCAGGGACGCAACATGTCGTGTCCCTGGTGCGGACGAGAGTGTGTGATCTGTATGCAGGCATCCGCCTGCGCACAGATCACATATAGGAGTGAATGGGTGCGCACGGCGGTCTGCAAGCATCTGCAGACCGCCGTGTGCGCACCATTATAAACATAGGGGCTGCCGTCTGCATGCAGATGCTTGCAGATGCCTCCGCAAAACGCTGCGGAGGCATCTGCAAATCTGAAGGCAGCCTTAGCTTGTTTGTAAAGTACCCAAATAAAATGTGTATTTTTTAGCCATCCTTCTGTCTTTTGGGACTTTTTGATATATTTCCTACAAATACACCTCAGACTCCTACAGGCCCACCCTCCCCTAGGGAATGCCAGCCGGGGGGCTGCAGGGGAGGATCCCCCTCCTCACACACTTAAAGCTTACCAGTGGACGTGATCAGTTCAGATAGTGGGTGTGTCGGGGCGGCCATCTGCACCCTCCCTCGTCAGTGTGTCTTCCCCCATACCTTCACTTTTATTATAATCTGCTTCATGCATGACCATGTGAACGTAAAATCCCTTGGTGAAACACAAAACCGGTCCCACTGACACCTAACCACGCGGACCACCTAAGCTGCTCACACCTGCATTTTCCGGTTGTTTATGATTATAATCTCCCTCCAAAGGGGATGACTTCTCTCATTACTTACATAAATGTGAGGCTCTTTGGATCCTTTGTATGGAGACAAGATTTCTGCAAGGCTTTAATTATAAAAGACAGTTATTGAATTATTACTAAGTTATTATACATAATATATAATTTCCTGTGTAAAAGATGTCTTATTTGACATGTATGACTATTGCCAATAAATCTTTAAAAAGATAGAATAATCCTTGCAATGTGCCAGCATTGTCTCTTAATGTGTAATCTATGGTGTTACATAGGACTGCAGGTGACATCTATTACATTATCTGTAGTAATGATAGTAGTTACCATATATTCAGTACTATATGGTAACACTGAGGTGTCGGTATGATGTCTGGGGTCAGTACTATATGGTAACACTGAGGTGTCGGTATGATGTCTCGGGTCAGTACTATATGGTAACACTGAGGTGTCGGTATGATGTCTGGGGTCAGTACTATATGGTAACACTGAGGTGTCGGTATGATGTCTGGGATCACTACTATATGGTAACACTGAGGTGTCGTATGATGTCTGGGGTCAGTACTATATGGTAATACTGAGGTGTTGGTATGATGTTTGGGGTCAGTACTATATGGTAACACTGAGATGTCGCTGTGATGCTTCAGGTCAGTACTATATGGTAACACTGACGTGTCGGTATGATGTCTGGGGTCAGTACTATATGATAACACTGAAGTGTCGGTATGATGTCTGGGGTCAGTACTATATGGTAACACTGATGTGTCGGTATGATGTCTGGGGTCAGTACTATATGGTAACACTGAGGTGTTGGTATGATGTCTCGGGTTGGTGCTATATGGTAACAATGATATATCGATATGTCTCTGGTCAGTACTATATGGTAACACTGAGGTGTCAGTATGATGTCTGGGGTCAGTACTATATGGTAACACTGAGGTGTTGCTATGATGTTTGGGGTCAGTACTATATGGTAACACTGTGTCAGTATGATACCTCAGATCAGTACTATTTTGTAACACTTATGTGTCAGTATGATGTCTCCAGTCAGTACTATTTGGTAATACTGATGTGTCGGTGTGATATCTTGGGTTAGTACTATATGGTAACACTGATATGTCATTATGATGTCTCGGGTCAGCACTATATGGTAACACTGATATGTCAGTATGCTGTCCAGGGTCAGTACTATATAGTAACATTGACGTGTCGGTATGATGTCTTGGGTCACTACTATTTGGTAACACTGACGTGTCGGTATGCTCTCTGGGGTCAGTACTATATGGTAACACTCGTGTCAGTATGATGCCCAGGGTCAGTACTATATGGTAACACTGACATGTCGGTATGATGTCTGGGGTCAGTACTATGTGGTAACACTGAGATGTTGGTATGATGTCTGGGGTCAGTACTATATGGTAACACTGACGTGTCGGTATGATGCCTTGGGTCAGTACTATATGGTAACACTGAGGTGTCGGTGTGATGTCTGGGGTCAGTACTATATGGTAACACTGAGGTGTCGGTATGATGCCTCAGGTCAGTACTATATGGTAACACTGAGGTGTCGGTATGATGTCTGGGGTCAGTGCTATATGGTAACACTGAGGTGTCGGTATGATGTCTGGGGTCGGTACTATATGGTAACACTGAGGTGTCGGTATGATGTCTGGGGTCGGTACTATATGGTAACACTGAGGTGTCGGTATGATGTCTGGGGTCAGTACTATATGGTAACACTGAGGTGTCAGTATGATGTCTGGGGTCAGTACTATATGGTAACACTGAGGTGTCGGTATGATGTCTGGGATCAGTACTATATGGTAACACTGAGGTGTCGGTATGATGCCTCAGGTCAGTACTATATGGTAACACTGAGGTGTCAGTATGATGTCTGCAGTCCGTACTATATGGTAACACTGAGGTGTCGGTATGATGCCTTGGGTCAGTACTATATGGTAACACTGGGGCGTTTCTGCACCCATCCTCGCTCACTTCCCATACTCTGTCTGCACCTATTCCACCTCACTTCCCATACTTTGTGTGCACCCATCCACCCTCACTTGCCAAACTTTGTCAGCACCCAGGCCCCCTAGCTCCTCATACTGTTTCTGCATTCATTCCACCTAACTCTTCACATTGTGTCTGCACCCATTCGACTTCACTTTCCACACTGTGTCTGTTCCCATCCCCCTTCTCTCCCCATACTGTGTCTTCACCCATCCCCCTTCATTTTCCATAAATTGTCTGCACCCATTCCCCTCACTTGCCATACTTTGTCAGCATCCACGCCCCCTCGCTCCTCATGCTGTTTCTGCATTCATTCTGTCTAACTCCTCATATTGTGTCTGCACCCATCCTTCTCCTCTCTTACTCCCTATACTGTTTCCTCAAATTTGTCCCATGGCTCCCCATATTCTTTCCCCCTTCTCCCTTTATAGTGTCTGCAACCCCCTTCTCCCCATTTTAGGTTTTTAATTCCATTCCTCCGTTTGCTGAACAAACATTATCTCCCCCCTCCATTTGCAGCATACCATACTCACCGTCCCTCCATTTGCAGCACACCATACTCACCGTCCCTCCATTTATAGCACACCATACTCTTCCTCCCTCCATTTGCAGCACACTATATTCTCCCACCCCCACATTTTCAGCCCATCATACTCCCCCACCTCTCCCTCAATTTGCATCACATCATACTCTTCCCCTCCCCCCTTTATTTGCAGCACATAATACTTTATCCTCCGTCCATTTGCAGCACATCATACGCTAGCACCCCACTGTTTGCAGATCATAATTGCCCCTCCCTCTTTGTTTACCAAACATACAAGCTCTTACCCTCTCCCCCCTACCAGATACTGTGTATCTTTTGTGTCTTCAGCTCCACAGGACCGGAGCATTTTCAACCACTTATCTTTCGCATCTCTGCGGTATTGAGTGATGTCAGAAGCATGATTAGATGACTTAAGCACAATGCTAATGTCGCGCCCCTGGGTCATTGGGGTTTACTTGAGGCCGGGCTCACGGCTGTCTGCTGCTGACACGGGTGGAAGGAAGTCATGGGTGGTTGAGGCCCGGTCTCATTGCCCTAAGGAATGGGTTTAAAAAGAGGGAAAAGTTTATGGCCTAAGAGTTTAGGGGTAAGAGTTTGTCGTGATGCCACCCGTGGAAGGTGGCCAATCAGGGCCACTGCTGCGGTGTGGGACCTCTGTGGACGATGGAGTGGTAGTTGTGATGGTTTGGCTCCCCAGGGAAACCGGAATAGTCTCTGGCGGGTGTATGCCATTGGGGGTGCAAGACTGTGGGTGTGGAATGATCGACAGATACAAGGGTTGAAGTTTCCATCACCTTAACTGGTAGAAGTAGCAGGTTCGTCCAGGGTACCGTTCACAAGAGGTGTCGGGGTCCAAGGCCTGGAAGCAAGTTGAGGAGTTCTGAGGCCTCTCTGCTGCGCTGCTCTAGGTGGATCCTGGCTGCCTATAGCTATGCTGCGACCCTCTCCACTTACGTGTACTGTCTCTTGCCTGTATGTCAGGCAGCTCAAGCCCTCTGGCATCTCTCCTTCGGCTGCTCTTGGTGCTCTGCACTGGGGTGATCAAGACAACCGGCTCCCCTCCCCAGGCCTGCTTCTCCTCTCCTACAGGTCCCTCATGCTCGCTAGTCTCCGTCCCAGGACGAGCCTTACACTGTTCCAGTCCATGGGACCTCTTCACAGCTCTCATAGGAACTGAACTGTCTAGCCCCACCCCCAGACTAGAATTGATAGGAGGGGACCTCCCCTTGAGATCAGGTTTCAGTTCTCCACCTTCTGGTCTGGTGTTGGGAAGGTATTGTGCGTGTGGCATACCTCGTGCGGGAACCTTCCCTTGTTCCCAAACACCACATGGTCCCCCGGGGTGAAGTGATATCATGGCTACCGGACTTTGGGGTGCCACACTAACATCACCCTGACCCTGTAGTAGCCATAATCAAGGCTTCAATTGTGTCTAACAGATGCTTGTACAGTTGGTCATTGGGATACAGCACGCTGCACTTCCTCTGAGCTGCTGTCAGCCAGGATCACAGATGGCCACTGGCACCCTCCTGCCTGCTGCACTCAGGGCAGACTCCCCAGGTCCCCACCAGCCCATCTCTAATTACGTGGCAGAGCCCCCCCCCATGCACTTGGGGCCCAGGTAGCAACAGAGTGACACAGGAGCGGCCCAGGCTGTCAGCATCCCTGGAGACCCCTGGCTTCAGCTGCTCTGGCCCATCACAGGAGTAAACCCAGTTAGACCTTGATGTTAAGACTAATGATGAATGAACATATTCACCACTGGTTGATACTCAATTGAGCATCAGGGTACTTGAGTTCGCTCAGTCCTTGGCTGAAAATTACAGGTGTGCCGACACAGAATTTTTTCAAAGCGTGTCATGGGTTAATTTTCTTAATTTGGCCAGAAGTGTTGTTCTTTTGTTTGTTGACTCATGCGAAATGTGTCATTGTTTCTTCTCAACCTGTAAACGTGAGATAAATGCGCATAGGGTCTTATCCTTTTTACAAAGAGTTATAGAGGTATATATCAGGAACTGCTCACCTGGCTCGGTTGTGTCACCCACAACCGGTATAATCGCCTGTAAGATGGCTTGTAGAATGGCTGCTGCAGGGCCGCACCTTCACGATAACCGTGGAAACAGGAATGCTGTAATGGGACAAAATGCCGGATTGCCCGCGCTGCCACCAAGAATCACCAGGAAACAAGGAGTTAACTGGGCAGATTTTTCTTTTATTCTATTCTACACGTTTCAGAGCCTCTATCCGAGCTCCTTCCTCAGGGAACATCCTGAGTTAACTCCTTGTTTCCTGGTGATTCTTGGTGGCAGTGAGGGCAATCCGGCATTTTGTCCTATTACAGCATTATTGTTTCTTCTCAGACTCCTTGCAGCCTGCGTTGTCTTGATTTGTGAATTGCTACCTAAATGTAAATTACTTCAGCCCTTTTCTGATTACATCATTGAGAGGAAAGTTATGCAGTCAGCTTGAACTGCCAATCAATAAAACAGCAACCTTGTCCCACCAATCCTGTAAGTGGAGAGTCTTGCTGCGTAATAATTGACTTCCATTATATTTGAGTGGAAACTGTCAGAGCATCCAATCTGCTGGACTTGAAAGACCTTTCGAGCATTTTAGTGCTCACTCGTCACTAAATAAGACATGCAAATTACATCACTAAAACATCTATATTTACTAAAATTTCAAGGAATCTGTTCAGTCAAAAATCCATACATAACTGATATCAATTTCTATTTCCTCTGGTGAAGCTCTCTCTATTCATGCATTTCATTAATTTGTACTTCCCACCTATCCTGTGTAAACGGCAAAATAACAGATTATTCCAATATGTCAACCAGTGATCACTTACTCAGTGAGTGATCACTTACTCAATGAATATTCCTGTAGTGAAGTAACTGCTTGCTCTGATCTGCAGGCACAATCCAAAGGGCTCTGTATACTGCTGTCTGCTCTCCTTATATAGAAACTGAAACTGAAACATGTAGTGATTTACAGAGCACAGGGAGTAGGGAGGGGAGAGCTGCTTGAGAAGGAGTGAATAATAAATGAACATTTACACACTTTTTTATATAAATTGAAAGGACACTTGGGGATACATCATCTCCAAGAGACTCTATTTTGAGTACAATGAGTACAACTTAGATTTATTGCTCTCCACAACTCACTTAAGTATTTTCAGTTTTCCACAGGCTACTAACCATATAACAATACAATTTGTTCCGCTTATCTTAGAAATTTGTTTTCTCTTTTCCCAGGTTCTCCATCCCTCCCTAACCTGACTCTGCTTTACGTCACCTGCCGTTTTTACCACAGCATTTAACACTTATTTTTGTTGTTCTTTTTCCTTTGCTTATGTATATATGTGTGTCTTCAGAATCTGTGTCATTATCTGCCTGACGAAGGGGCCACAGTGTCCCAAAAGCTTGCTATGGTCACCATCTTTTCAGTTCGCCATTAAAAGGTATCAACCACTGAGGACTCTCAGATTGTAATATTTTCCATACTGTGATTCTCAGCAGTCAGGTCAATTACTTTTTCAGCTGCCTGCTGGGTGTGAATGTGCCTTATAGCAAGAAAACTACAAAGGGTACAGTAATAATTTTTACATATTGTAAAAGGTCTGACAGAGGACTATTCACGGGTACTATTAGTATCATACCGAAAAATGACCGGACAGAGTCCCTTTAATGGCACTCTGTTGTGGAGTTTGTAAGCAGTGGAGGGATTTACAGTTGATAGATGACCGGACTGGACCACACTCATTTCATTCCTCTTCTGCCGTACACTCTACAGTAACCTTTTCTTCATGAGCCAGTGATTTCATACATTTCATTGAGTACAGAGCTCAATAATGACTGGTCAGTCTGCTGAGTACAAGACACATAAAGGTTATAAGGAGCTGTGCCAATGGGCAGAGATCACATGTTCTTGTTTTCTTCTATAGGTAATACGTGTTTTTTATCTTGCAGAGATTCTACCTTCCTCTCAGATTTGAAAATGATCAAAAGACCCAGATACCGTAAGCATATCCCCTCCTCTTGCTCATTACCATAGTTGTATTATTGCATTTGTATATATACTAGTGCATCTCAATGAATTTAAATATCATAAAAAAATCAATGTAATAGTGCCATGTCTCCGGGTTTCTAGTATACCATACTGCATATACAACTCATATTTCAATATCCTTAGTTACAGACCTAATCACATAGAGAATGTGTGTAATTCATGAACATAGATGAGCGAGTATTTTATCAGTGGCGCTTCTAGGGGGGCTGGGGGGCATCTGCCCCGGGCGCAGCAGGTAGGGGTGCATCGGGCCTCCTGCTGCAGCACCTGAGATCTCTCCCCACCAGCCTCACATTCCGTCCCCCACCATGGAAGCCGGCTATTCTCTGCTCCCGCTATCAGATGAAAGCAGGAGCAGAGTAAGTCCCTTCAGACGCAATGCTGAAATTGCACCACTGGACAGCGGCAGCCGCTGCTTTTGGCAGAAAACAGGATCGGAGGGCATATTTTGTCCGCGACTGTCAGGATCTGTCCTGTGCTTCCTGCAAAACACCGGCCAGAACCTGACAGCTGAAAATTGTGGTGTGAAGCCGGCCTTAGGGTACCTTTACACGCCGCAACCGTGGCGAGAAATATTGGCAGCAATATTGCGACGCGGAAATATCGCTGCCACATTTACTCCCAATCACCTCCTTATTGCGGCGTGTTAATCGGGAATTTGGCGGCGATATGTCGCCTGCTTTTGGAGCACTGCTCTGAAATCGGAACCAGGTGAAAGTTGTCTTATCGCCGCCAAATTCACGAATTACACTCCTCAATAAGGAGGATAATTTCAGCGAGAAATATTGCCGCCAAAATTGTCTCCTATGGTTGTGGCATGTAACGGTGCCCTTAGGGTACCATCACACGCAACAATATTGCTAGCAATTTCACTGGCAATTTATTGGTTGCAGTGAAATCATGGACACATTGTTCTATCTTGTTGCCTTGTACAAATGTAACAATGTGTCCATGATTTCACTGCAACCAGCAAAATGCCAGTGACATTGCCTAGCAATGTTGCTGCGAGTGATGGTACATTTAGAGATCACAATGTTGCCACAAAGTATCCTGAGCACCTCTTATCCTTTGTACTCCTTGAAGCTTGGCAATTTAACTCTTCCCCGGGATTTAGGTCAAATACCATCAAGGCTGTAAATTTTATTCTATCTTCATCCACATTGTGGGTGGTGCAAAGGGATGACACCACAGCAATACTGGAGGTGGTAGTGATACATTTAGAGTTTGAATCCATATATATCTCTATTAACTAATGATTTTAATTGATTATAAATTTTATGCACTATTTCCATTGCTCCTCCTGACAATCTGAACTCGGTGAATGCTTTTTAGGATATGATGTTTATATGAAATGTTAGTATTTATATATATATATATATTCTTACTACCTTTTTTATGTGTTTATATTTGTTTTAATATTGTTTCTATATTTGTCTTTGGGACTGCTTATTAAGATATTAGATGATTTCTATGTAATGAAGCTGCAGGGTTAATTCACCCTTGTGACAGCACTTAGTACACTGTGTGCTGACTGAGCACTGTTTATTAACATTGCTCACGTCTTCGTCTCATCACTTCCGGACGCAATATAATGGCGGTTTCTATACGTTAACAGTAAGTTTTCCCTGAAGAAGTGTAGAGATCCACACGAAACGCGTCGGAAACAGAATAGAGACTTTTTCATGTATCACCAAATTTCGAGCAACAACCTCCTTCACTCAGTCACTCAGTAAAAGCATTGAATATAGGATGTGGCTGAGTCTTTCAGCATGATAGTGACCCGAAACACACAGCCAACGCAACTAAGGAGGGGCTCCGTAAGAAGCATTTCAAGGTCCTGGAGTTGCCTAGCCAGTCTTCTGATCTAAACCCTATAGAAAATATTTGAAGGAGATGAAACAATGTTACCCAGTGACAACCCTGAAACCTGAAAGATGTGAAGATCTGTTTGGAGGAGTGGACCAAAATCCCTGCTGTCATGTCTGCAAACAAGAAATACAGGAGACGTTTGAACTCTGTAATTACAAAGTTTTCCTACCAAATATTAACTTCTATTATTCCTTTGTATCAAATGCTTATTTCATACAATAAAATACAAATTAATTATATTGGAGGGAAAACTTGAAATATCGTCAGTGTATCAAACACCTATTTCCCCCACTAAGTATCATTCGGTTAGTCTTTCCTTAGAACTAAGATTGTCCATATCCCCATTCCCTGTATGACATCGTTCATCATGATCCAGTCCGGGACAGGAATGTTTTGCATTCAATGTCAGTCTGTTGGTTCTAGATTTCATTATTGTCTCTTCATTATTTCCTAGATATTGATGATGAGACTCAGCAGTTCCGCGAGTGGCTTTGTCAGTGTAAAGAACATGTGCTGCGGATGACATTTCAATATTTCCTGGATGATCTGCACCACGTTGTAGAGAACTTCAGTCCTCAATTACTTTTGGGTGAACTGCAATCCCGAAATATCCTTGATGTTCAGGTGAGAGACATGTGCCACCAAGGTTTGTGCGCACCAAAGTTAGGTATTAAAATGTTATTTACTATACTTGCTTGCATAGGTCTATCATGTTCCCAGGGGCTCACAATCTACATCTTCTATCACTGTGTTTGGAGTGTGGAAGCAAACAAGAGGTAACCCAGACAAACACAGGAAGATGATACAAACGCCTGTCAGATGTGAACCCAAGACCCCCAGCTCTGCAAAGCCATTCTGCTACCCATTAATATTGGTCTTTATTAGTGATGAGCTAATCTGCTTGTCACTATTCGGTTCTTGTACAGATACCATGGTATTTGGGTTACTCAGTCTTTGTGGCCTCGCCTCACGAGATTCATCTGTCCTGTACAGCATGTTGGACGGATGATTTTCAGCCATTAAACATGCTGGGCTTGATTGTCAATCACAGTAATGTCATAGCCATATTGGTTGTGGCATTACTTGAATTGGCTGGCCGCCCAGCCTCATAGGGTCTTTATAAGCCCTGTTGCCATCATCTTGTTGACATTGCATCCGGAGCCATCATAGGGTGAGTGTACGGAGAGAGCGAGCAGCGTGTAGGGAGAGTGTTTCTGCCATTTAAATATAACACGACAGCTCTTTTAAGAGCTACATTAAGCCTATACTAGCTGAGAATAGTGTAGGGAGAGCTTTTGGAGCAGGGACTGGCAAAGAAGAGTAGCGTTCCAGTACCTGCATATTAGACCAACAGCTCTTTTAAGAACTCCAGTCTATACTAGGTCAGAATCGTGTGGGGAGAGTTTGTGGCAGTGACAGAGAAATCAGAGTAGCATTCTAGTACCTGCAGATTAGACCAAAAGCTCTTTATAGAGCTAAATTTTCACCCTACATTGCATGTTATATAATAGATTAGTTCAATTTTGTGGTGTTCTGTAAAAACAACTGGGTCTTCTGCCACCCCTAATTTTCGCGGTCACATTTTGCTTGTCCCATGACAAAAAGTCAAAATATTATTGTGCTCACCGTGAGCTACGCCAAGTACAGTACTACCGTTTTTTGTTGTGTAAAAGCTGACACTTCTGCACCCTACGTTTGGGGTTACATTTTGCTTGCCACCTGAAGAGTATTTGATATACATCAAAAAAATTCAATATGCCAAAGCCTGGCGTTGATGGGCAGGGATGTGGGCATGGTGGTGACTGATGTGCCTGCCAAGGCAGTGTGAAAGGTCAGAAGAAGATTGATGGTAAAGATGCATGGTAAAGCTGTGTTGAAGTCAAAACAGTGCATGATGGTTCTGGGTTGAATGGCAGACAATGCGCTTGTCAGTTCACAAGCAGCACCAAATCTTCCACATAGTCAAGTCACGGTAGCTAAGAGGCTGGGTCCTCCGATCCCCAGCCTTGTCCTCCTTCACAGGCGCCCCATCTTTCATCGAGAGCAATGAGGAGAGATGGAGCACCGAGCTCTCCCTCTCTCCTCATTCTCCCGCTGCCGGTGCTCTGATTCTCAGTACAACGAGGATGATGTCACTACTTTACGCCGGTGTACTAAGTATGAGCAAAGCACGGGACACAGCGGGGCAGACGGGAGCAGCAATTACAGAGGAGAGTTAAGTGTTTACTTATATATTTAATTAGTGAGTACATGGTGGCCAGAGGGAGGTTTATATAGGTCACAGTATGCTATATGGAGGATAATAGAGACTACATTATGCTATATGGAGGATGATTGAGGACACAGTATACTATATGGAGGATAACAGAGGCCATAGTATGCTATATGGAGGATAATACAGGCTATATTATGCTATATGGGCTATAATAGAGGCCACATTATGCTAATTGAAGGATAATAGATGTCACAGTATGCTATATAGAGGATTATAGAGTATATAATATGATATATGGAGGATTATAGAGGCTGCATTTTATTATATGGAGGATTATAGAGATCATATTATATTATACAAAGGACAAAAATAGTACATTATAATGCATGGAGGATTTTAGAGACTACATTATGGCATATGGAAAATTATAAAGGCTGCATTATGCTATGGAGGTTTTTAGAGGCAAGGCAGCAATATACAATACAGAGGATTATAGATGCTACATTATACTATATGAAGGACTATAGAGGCTGCGTTATACTATATAGAAGACTATAGAGGCCCATAGAAGCCTCATTATATCATACGGAGGCTGCATTTTGTTATATGGAGCACTATGGAGACTGCATTATGTTATATAGAGGCTGCATTATGTTATATAGAGGACTCTGGGAAAGCATTATTCTATATTGGAAGCAATGTAGGGCCCATTATACTATATGGAGTGCAATGTGCGGCCATTATAATGTTTGGAAAGCTATGAGGGAGCCTTTATACTATATGGAGGTCTTTTAGAAGGCTATCATACTGTGTACAAGCAATTATAGACTGTGACATTTTGTGTGGGGTCCATCCAACTGTGTGGGGGGCTGTGTGGGGTCCATCATGCTATTTGGGGCTTTTATACAATTTGTAGTGATAGTAGGGGCCATAATACTGTATGTAGGCCCATTGTACTGCATGGAGGGCTGCGTGGGGATCACAGTTGGGGATTATATTGTTCTGGGATCACCATTCATTGCTGGAGTAGTTGAAGAGGGTGCAGTCCCTGACAGAAGTTATGTCACGTATCCATGTTATGTAAATAAAACTTATACCCCGACGTTACATTCATCCATTGGTTGTATAAATTACTCTTTTGAAAGCTGAAACCCTCCCAAATGTGGTTTAGGTTAAGAAAATAAATTGGCATCAATGCTGAAATATTGATCATTTAATGAACACAGAATGGTCAGATTTTGGCAAGACAAAAGTTTTGTCGCCCACAGAAATTAATGTGATATTCAAACAAATAATTCACTTAAAATACAAATATATGTTGCATAACATTGGTGAATGAAGTTGTGGTGCTATTAGAGTCATATTTAGTATTTTGTGTGACTTCCATGAGCTTGAAGGACTGCATCCATGAGGTTCAACAATGATTCATACAATTTATTAACGAAGTCATCAGGAATAGCAAAGAATGCAGTCTTACATGCCTCCCAGAGTTCATCTAGATTCTTTGATTTTGTCTTCCAAGCTCGCTCTTTCATCCTACCTCAAACATGCTCAATGATGTTCATGTCTGGTTACTGGGCTGGCCAGTCCTTGAGCACCTTGATCTTTTTTGCCTGGAGGAACTTTGTTGTAGAGATGGATGTATGAGATGGAGCACCATCCTGCTGCAGAATTTGTCCCCTTTTATTGATTTAGAATGTAAGAGGTAGCTAATGACTTGATATTTTAGGCTATTGATATTGCCTTCCACCTTGCAAATGTTTTGCACACCCCCATATTGAATGTAACCCCAGACCATGATCTTTCCACCACCAAATTTAACTGTTTTCTGGGTGTATTTTGGATCCATACGGGCTCCAGTAGGTCTCCTGCAGTATTTGTGGCGGCTGTGGTGTAATTTTACTGAAGATTCATCAGAGAAATCCACCTTCTGCCACTTTTCCAGCGTCCATCTGTTTAGCAGGCTGTGGGACTTTGCAAATGCCACAACCAATGGATGAATTTAACATCAGGTTATAAGCTTTTATTTACATAACATGGATAAGCGACTTAACGTCTGTCAGGGACTGTACAGTATTCATTGTGGGAGCATCATACAGTGTGTGTGGGCACTTTTGTTGACATCATACTTTATAGCTGCAATAAAATTAGAATCTAGGGGCTTCATTAAAAATAAATTAAACCAGGCGCTCATACCTCCTGCCCACAACCTGCGCTTGCACAAACACAACCAATAGCAACCATATCCAGTTCGTTGTTCCAGTGCAGCTTTCAGCTGACCCTGCCCCAGATATTGGAAAGGAATCGGAAGTATCCAGACACGCGCTCACAGGACGAAACACTAAACTCCCGCATTGCTAGATTGATAGCCCTGAAATTGTTGGTGTTTCACCTTGTGAGAACAGAGTCTTTTTATGATCTCTTGGTGGTTACTGCTCCACAGCACCCTGATTTCAGCTGTCGCTGTTTTGCTCAGTGTGCCATCCCCGCGTTACACAAGCACATGATAAACAATATGAACCATGCTCTGGGTCAATCCGGGACAATCCGGTTTTAATTTACAGCTTACGGCTTTTTACCGCAGGCTTCTAAACAATGAATTAGGGAATTGCAGGTTTTTCCTCTGCTGCCAGACCTCTTCATAGGGTCCAGCACCAGAGGAATTGCATTTCCCTTGATTTACATTGGACTCGTTACTGTGCGAGTAATCTCTAGGAAACTCGCAGAGTAACGAGTAGAGCAAGTACCCTACTATTCGCCGAGTAACGAGTATTAACGAGTAGACTCGCTCATCCCTAGTTTAGGTGCATTGGAAAACAAAATAGCTGAAAGGAAGAAATCGAAATATGAGAGCGATCTCAAAGATTACCGAGCTAGCAAAGTATGTGATTGGAAGGAATGAATGCTAAGAACCCCAATTCTCGAAAATGGTAATCGACCTTGTCCCCGAAAGAAACGCATACCCAAAGTAAGCTTTGTTAGTTCCTGTCCAGATGCATCCTTATACTCATCTATTAAAACAATGGGAGATTCAACCCCTTGTCTGATGAACCTGCACAAATTTCCCATCCTAAAGAAAAATATATTGCAATCTGTGAGTCCTCAGTGGTTGATACCTTTTAATGGCTAACTGAAAAGATGGTAAACATAGCAAGTTTTCGGGACGCTGAGTTCCCTTCTTCAGGCTGATAATGACACAAATTCTGAAGACACATACATTTATACATAAGTAATAGAAAAAAAAGGGAAAGAAGAGAAAAGATAAAAAAAAAATGCAAAACAGTGTTACATGCTCTGGTGGATATGACAGGTG
Source organism: Allobates femoralis (assembly GCA_033576535.1). Classification (NCBI taxonomy): domain Eukaryota; kingdom Metazoa; phylum Chordata; class Amphibia; order Anura; family Aromobatidae; genus Allobates; species Allobates femoralis. The sequence continues at coordinate 6,677,671 of JARQOC010000013.1, read as the reverse complement.
ACGCTAAGCAGAGTCGGGTAGGGAGGGGTGGAGGAGCAGGGACAGAGAAAGCAGATTTCTAAGATAAGCGGAACCAATTGTATTAGGTAGATGGTTAGTAACCCATGGAGACCTGAGAATACTTAGTTAAGTTGTGGAGAGCAGAGTTCTAAATGACAGAGTTCACATAAGTGTCAAAGGTTCAAAGTCCTATAATTTCAGTGTGTAGCAAGCTGTCTCCAAATGCACTTTCATTTTATATAAAAAATGCATGAATCTGCTATCCCCAAATGTCCGTTCATTTTACATAGAATCCCATAAGTCCATGTGAAATATTTAATCCGGTTTTGATTGTGTCAAAGGTTGTTATCAATTTGTATTCCCAAAAACTCTATTGTGTACAGCCAGGCCATCAGATACAATCGGATATGTTCCAACCCTACAGATAGAGACAATCACCTTGAGGACCTCAGAAAGACCTTTTTGAACCAGGGATCATCCAAGAGCAATCGAGAACCAGATTACAAGATCCACCAGAATATCAAGGAATCATCTCCTACATTACAAAACTAGAGAAGAGAACAACAGAGTTCCTCTCGTAGTCACCGACAATCCAAGTATGGAGGTGCTAAGAAGAGCCGCACGGAAACTGCAACCACTCCTATAAAGAGATGCCCGACTAAAATCTATATTTCCGGATCCCCACTCTTGTGCTTTAGACAATCCCCGAATCTAAAAAACATCATTGTGAGAAGCCCCCTGTCCTCTCCAACAGCAACAGGAACCTTCCCTGCAACCAGAGAAAGTGCAAAACCTCCATCTATAATGACAACAGACAAAATAAGGATTCCTGGGACAGATCAGGACTACAAGATCCCAGGTAACTTCAGCTGCACCACAAGCAATGGGGTGTATTTAATTATATGTACCAAATGCCCAACAGGGGGTCTGTACATAGGGGAGACTGGATTACAATTCAGAACAAGAATGAATTCTCATCGCCACTCAATAAAAGAAAAGTGTATGGATCTACCTGTAGCCAAGCATTTTTGCAGCTCTGAGCACAACACTGAATCCGATATGAGGCTGCTCATTTTAAAGAGTAACTTCAAATCTCAGAGAGAGAGAAGAATTTGGGAATACAAACTGATAACAACCTTTGACACATTCAAAACTGGACTAAATATTTCACATGGATTTATGGGATTCTATGTAAAATGAACGGACATTTGGGGATAGCAGATTCATGCATTTTTTATATAAAATGAAAGTGCATTTGGAGACAGCTTGCTACACACTGAAATTATAGGACTTTGAACCTTTGACACTTCTGTGAACTCTGTCACTTAGTCTGCTCTCCACAACTTAACTAAGTATTCTCAGGTCTCCATGGGTTACTAACCATCTACCTAATACAATTGGTTCCGCTTATCTTAGAAATCTGCTTTCTCTGTCCCTGCTCCTCCACCCCTCCCTACCCGACTCTGCTTTGCGTCACCTGTCATATCCACCAGAGCATATAACACTGTTTTGCCTTTTTTTTTTCTTTTCTCTTCTTTCCCTTTTTTTTTCCTATTGCTTATGTATAAATGTCAGCCTGAAGAAGGGAACTCAGCGTCCCGAAAGCTTCCTATGTTTACCATCTTTTCAGTTCGCCATTAAAAGGTATCAACCACTGAGGACTCTCAGATTGCAATATATTTTTCTATCTACTGGATAACACGGTATAAATATTCTTTACCTTACCATCCTAAAGAAAAATATAAAATGGAAAAGGCGGTGGGCAGAAAACATAAAGGAGCCAAGATACCAGATACACCAAAGGAAGAGCTATTAACCTGCCCGATTTGGAACCTGTCCAGCTACATACTTTCTTCTGTCCAAATCTCAGTATTTTCTAAAGTATTGGGGTACAGCTCCACAAACAACATTTGATATTTTCAAGACTTGACTTAATATAAACTGGCTAGAAACCTGACTCCTAAATGTCACTTTACTAACGCTAGCCAATTGAAATCTGACAACACTATTCCTGATTCTCGAAGTTAGTCAGGAGAAATAACAAAAATTCCAGCATTTCAAGATTTTATCCAAGTTGTGGATCTGAGACTGCTACAAGCTAAACCAAGAATGTGTAATGAATTCCACAAAGAACCTTTTGTAACACACTACCCCATCTTCTACCCAGTACAATCACGTCCTAGTGTACTGGCTACATTTCAGGGACTTATTGAAAGGGACCTCGTTCTCCTTGACCACAGTATGCGTTCCAAAAATAATTTGAATAAAAATGAAATACAAGCTTTAAAAGCATTGAAATGGAACAAAGGTTTGATTATACGTCCAGCAGATAAGGGGTACGGTGGGAATAGTCATTCTTGATTCAGCTTCCCATACTTATGTACCTCGAGCGAATGATCTTACAGTCTTAATTTAAACAAAGTAGACAAACCATTTGCATGACGGTCTTATGGAGGGCGTTTCTAATCAAAATATTCTAATTACTCATCTTTCAGAATTTTTATGGGATACAAGCTATACATGGTTAACATGGGACATACTTAGCCTCTGTCCCACAATTCCACATTGAGAAGGCCTTGGAGACATTAAGCTACATTCAAACAGTTCTTACCCTGAAAATGTACTGTCAAGGCAATCTGCCAACCTACTTCAGCGTGACGTAGTGGAGGTTATATTATCGTGCATGGAGGAAGAAGACAGACAGCACATTCCTAAAGGGGTGATACCCCCCAATAGGGTTTATTTATAGGCAAATGTTAATATATGAGTTAATACCACTTCAAAGTCATTGGTTATTTTCTCAATTCTTCACAATGATTGGTTACCCAACAATGTCTACTATATGATGATTGGCTCCATAAAATGTTGCCATATGATGGCAAGAATTGGCAGGGTAGATAAGTTTACTGCGGGAAATGCAAAGTCCCTAAAAACCTCAGGCAGGGCGTATAGCCCAATGCCCTTATCTTATCTTGACCAGATAGTGCCATGAAGGCACACTGTTCGAGAGACTCGCGCGGAGTGCAATGCAAGGAAAACTGGCATTGCACTCAGACCAGACTCAGGCAGGGCACACTGGTGCGAGTCCCCCGCACTCAACTCACATTGCGAGTCAGAAGCGAGTGCAGTTGCAGCATGCTGAGACTGCATGCGATTCCCTCGCGTGAGAGGGCAATAGAAGTCTATGGGTGCGAGAAAATCTCACACCCATACACTACACGGTGCAATACTCGCACCCGTGTTTAAATTTCCCCCGCTGTGCCGGTACAGTAAGCGATCATCTTGTACCGCTGTGACAGCAGCGGTACAAGATGTTTAGCTAATGGACTGATGATTTGCATAAAATAATGAATTCCGGGGTTATTTTAGCTATTAACCCCATCAGCATCCTCTGCCCGGCATGTGTGCGCAAAGGTTGCTGATGCGCCTCAAATCCCGGTGATGAAGGCACCACACAGCGGGGACAGCTCAGCATTTCCATTAACAGAAAATATAAAGTTGACAATTAGTTTAACACATTTTACAGAACAATTAACCCCTGCACACACATGAGTGAGGACACTCTCTACACACATGGTGCCACCACACCAGCATCATATTAACCCCTTCATCACCGGGGATTTGAGCCGCATCGGCAACCTCTGCGCACACATGCCGGGCAGAGGATGCTGATGGGGTTAATAGCTCAAAATAACCCCGGAATTCATTATTTTACACAAATCATTAGTGTATTAGCTAAAAATCTTGTACCGCTGCTGTCACAGCATTACCAGATGATAACTTACTGTTAGGCATAGCGGGAAATAAAAACTCTGTGGCTTTGACAACCGAAGAGTTTCTATTCCCCGACAAATGCTGTCTGCGATCCTTCCGGACCATGGACAGCATCTCTAGCACATGCACCAGACACACACACACACCTCACACTCGCAACACATCTATACAGCCAGCCACACTCACCACACGCACCACACTCGCACCACACACACCCAAAAACACGCATCACACTCTCATCACTGTCGTGCATCAAACACGCTCTGTGCCTTCAGCCTTACAAGCCTTTAGACATGTTCAAATTGAATATGGGGATGTTGGAGCCTTACTGATCTGATATTGATGACCAATCCTAAATAAAGACCATCAATATCAGCCCTGTACAAGGCCATTAAGTAACAACAAGAAGCTTTCAGATAATTGGTGGAGAAAAGGAACATGGATATTGTGTTCTCAGCTACTGCTCCTTTATGCAATCTGTTTTTGTATCTGTATAATAACATAAAGGGTAGTTTGTTAAACACATGATAAAATGCTGTATATGTGGAACGCCACGCTGGTCGGTGCACTACAAAAGGGTACTGCACCACTAACAGAAAGTGCAGTATACTTTGTCCTGGTAAGGGGTAGTAGAAGCCTGAAGCTCCATCACCACACATACACCTAGTAATAGGGGACCAATCAGACACCTGTTACTAGGGTAACCAGTCCCAGTGGGAGGAGAAGCTAGGTTATATAGTGAGTGGGGAAAGTAGGAACAGTGAGTTAGTAGACAAGCAGCAGAGAGCGGAGCTGAGAATGGAGCTTTGAGAGAGAAGAAGTAACGGGGAGGGCACCTCAACCTGGTGATCCAGAAGAGTAAGGGGCAGATAGAGGGTAACCAAATACCCTGGCCCAGTCCAAAGCGGGGTACCGGCTCCGACGTGGATCAGAGGTCCATCCCTGAACCACAAATTATTGGCATCGTAGATGTCTTTTTAGGAGCACGATGCAACTGTCCAAACCAAGCACAGTCTCCACCAGAAGCGCTAAACTGGGTTGGGTTTCCTTTGGAGAGATAAAGGGTTCCCATATCACGCGACAGGCCTGGTTCAAGAAGTGGGATCGTGTAGGGCAGAACAGATTAAGGACAGAGGAAGTGATAGGGAAGGAACACCAGCGGAGCTTCAGATTGACACTGCTCAATACCAGGACCACCCGGTCCACTACCTTAGATGAAAGAACTGCATTACCCTGTAAACCTGCCAATTACAAATAGTAATTTGTAACGAGTAAAGTACCCGTTCAGAGTGAGCAACGAGTCTGTGCTTCTTCTCAGAGAACTGTGATTTACCTGCTTTGCTCCCGAGTGACTGTGCTGCCCTTTTCCACCATTGCTACTTCCAACTCCCTGGGGACTCAGCCCTACCTGTAGAGGGCCACGACATCTTGCTGCCTACAGATGGCGTCATGAACTGACAATTTTATTATTTTACTTCCCCTTTTTATTGTCTCCCCAAGGGGACGGATTCGGGCACCGACCACCCGTGACATCCCCATACCAGTACGCCCGCGATACGAGTACCCCAACCTTTGTAGCTCAGACATATGTCCTCTGTCTATGTTGCCATTTTGCATTAACGCTATTCTGCCAAGCACGGTTCGTATACAGAGGAAGGGGCAATTACTGTACCGAGGTCCACACCGGGAGTCATCTGTTCATGTGTGGCCCAGACTGAGCCTTTAGGATCTAGTGACTTTTGTTGCTCTTTCTTGTGTTCTAGAAATACCAGAGTCTTCAAAATGATAGAAAAACCTTCACCCGGATTTTACTCCAGGATATTCATAAAAGTAGAAGAGAAGCCGTGATAGGGTTGTGGGACAGTCTTCATGTGTTACGGAGAGATCACAATCACATCAGTCTCGATGCCGCATTGGATGAACTCAGTGAGAAAGGTAACACTGTGTATGAGTCAGTCGCAACAAACAGGGGACTTCATAACTTTGTGTCCATTCATAACCTCAGGGATTTATATTCCTCACTATGGGGACCACCAGATAGCCCCGAAAATACAGCAGATCTGACAATCCTCCTTGGAGGGAAAGGTGCAGATTGGATGTGATATTTGCTTCTGTCTCAGGCAGAGTTATCATTACTATTCTCCTATGACACAGAAAACCTCCAATAAATCTGATGAATTCTCTGTTTCATTCACTGTCCCTCCACCGATCAGACACAAGCATTCGGCGTGTATCATTAATGACCCTTACAGGTTATATTTATTGTACTTTATGGATTGTTCTCAGAAATATTATGTTGTTATGCCACCATTTTAATGTTTTAAACTACAGTATATTTTTGTTACTTAAAATAAATCAATGCATAAAGTGACACACATATATCTATTATATAAAACCCGAAGGCCACTTCCGGAGGAGGCCACGCCCACTTCCGTGATGGTCGTCGCCCAGGCTCATCCAGTGCACTGTAGCCAGGCTGCCCCCCGGCCACAGTCACCGACACACGGAACGTTCCGATCTCGGAAGTTCCGTGTGCCCTCCTGCCACTCCCCTCCACCCTCTGCCCTCCAGCCAGTACCTACATACCGGGGGGGGCAGGGGGGCCCATTGCCCGCCACCTCGGAGGGCCACACACACCCTGGGGGTACCCGTGCTCCCTGCCGTGTGTCTGGAGAGGAGGGAGGGCGGGACTTCCTCTCCTGCAGCTCTGCCCGCCCCTCCTCTCCTCCTACACCCGAGGCCCGGCCACCGGTAAGTCTGCAGCCATACAGGCTGCTCTGCCCTCCAACCTGTGTGCCCCCTCTGCCCTCTGTCCTCTGCGTCCTCTGTGTCCTCTGCCCCCTGTCCTCTGCCCCCTGTCCTCTGTGTCCTCTGCCCCCTGTCCTCTGTGTCCTCTGCCCCCTGTCCTCTGTGTCCTCTGCCCCCTGTGTCCTCTGCCCCCTGTCCTCTGTGTCCTCTGCCCCCTGTCCTCTGTGTCCTCTGCCCCCTGTCCTCTGTGTCCTCTGCCCCCTGTCCTCTGTGTCCTCTGCCCCCTGTCCTCTGTATCCTCTGCCCCCTGTCCTCTGTGTCCTCTGCCTCCTCTGTGTCCTCTGCCCCCTGTCCTCTGCGTCCTCTGCCCCCTCTGCCCCCTGTCCTCTGTGTCCTCTGCCCCCTGTCCTGTGTCCTCTGCCCCCTGTCCTCTGTGTCCTCTGCCCCCTGTCCTCTGCCCCCTGTCCTCTGTGTCCTCTGCCCCCTGTCCTCTGTGTCCTCTGCCCCCTGTCCTCTGTGTCCTCTGCCCCCTGTCCTCTGCCCCCTGTCCTCTGTGACCTCTGCCCCCTGTCCTCTGTGTCCTCTGCCCCCTGTCCTCTGTGTCCTCTGCCCCCTGTCCTCTGTGTCCTCTGCCCCCTGTCCTCTGTGTCCTCTGCCCCCTCTGTGTCCTCTGCTTCCTCTGCCCCCTCTGTGTCCTCTGCGTCCTCTGCCCCCTCTGCTTCCTCTGCCCCCTCTGCTTCCTCTGCCCCCTCTGCTTCCTCTGCCCCCTCTGTGTCCTCTGCGTCCTCTGCCCCCTGTCCTCTGCCCCTGTCCTCTGCCCCCTGTCCTCTGCCCCCTGTCCTCTGCCCCCTGTCCTCTGCCCCCTGTCCTCTGCCCCCTGTCCTCTGCGTCCTCTGCCCCCTCTGTGTCCTCTTCCCCCTGTCCTCTGCGTCCTCTGCCCCCTGTCCTCTGCGTCCTCTGCCCCCTGTCCTCTGCGTCCTCTGCCCCCTGTCCTCTGCGTCCTCTGCCCCTGTCCTCTGCCCCTGTCCTCTGCCCCCTGTCCTCTGCCCCCTGTCCTCTGCCCCCTGTCCTCTGCGTCCTCTGCCCCCTCTGTGTCCTCTTCCCCCTGTCCTCTGCGTCCTCTGCCCCCTGTCCTCTGCGTCCTCTGCCCCCTGTCCTCTGCGTCCTCTGCCCCTGTCCTCTGCGTCCTCTGCCCCCTGTCCTCTGCCCCCTGTCCTCTGCCCCCTGTCCTCTGCCCCCTGTCCTCTGCCCCCTGTCCTCTGCCCCCTGTCCTCTGCCCCCTGTCCTCTGCGTCCTCTGCCCCTCTGTGTCCTCTTCCCCCTGTCCTCTGCGTCCTCTGCGTCCTCTGCCCCCTGTCCTCTGCGTCCTCTGCCCCCTGTCCTCTGCGTCCTCTGCCCCCTGTCCTCTGCGTCCTCTGCCCCCTGTCCTCTGCGTCCTCTGCCCCCTGTCCTCTGCGTCCTCTGCCCCCTGTCCTCTGCGTCCTCTGCCCCCTGTCCTCTGCGTCCTCTGCCCCCTGTCCTCTGCCCCCTGTCCTCTGCCTCCCCTGCCCCCTGTCCTCTGCCTCCTCTGCCCCCTGTCCTCTGCCTCCTCTGCCCCCTGTCCTCTGCCTCCTCTGCTCCCTGTCCTCTGCCTCCTCTGCCCCCTGTCCTCTGCCCCCTGTCCTCTGCGTCCTCTGCCCCCTCTGCGTCCTCTGCCCCCTCTGCGTCCTCTGCCCCCTCTGCGTCCTCTGCCCCCTCTGCGTCCTCTGCCCCCTCTGCGTCCTCTGCCCCCTCTGCGTCCTCTGCCCCCTCTGCGTCCTCTGCCCCCTCTGCGTCCTCTGCCCCCTCTGCGTCCTCTGCCCCCTCTGTGTCCTCTGCCCCCTGTCCTCTGCCCCCTGTCCTCTGCCCCTGTCCTCTGCCCCCTGTCCTCTGCCCCCTGTCCTCTGCCCCCTGTCCTCTGCCCCCTGTCCTCTGCTCCCTCTGCGTCCTCTGCCCCCTCTGCGTCCTCTGCCCCCTCTGTGTCCTCTGCCCCCTCTGTGTCCTCTGCCCCTCTCCTCTGCCCCCTTTGTGTCCTCTGCGTCATCTGCCCCTCTGTGTCCTCTGCCCCTGTCCTCTGTCCTCTGCCCTCTGTCCTCTGCCCCCTGTCCTCTGCCCCCTGTCCTCTGCCCCCTGTCCTCTGCCCCCTGTCCTCTGCCCCCTGTCCTCTGCCCCCTCTGTGTCCTCTGCCTCCTCTGCCCTCTGTGTCCTCTGCCCCCTGTCCTCTGCCTCCTCTGCCCCCTGTCCTCTGCCTCCTCTGCCCCCTGTCCTCTGCCTCCTCTGCCCCTGTCCTCTGCCTCCTCTGCCCCCTGTCCTCTGCCTCCTCTGCCCCCTGTCCTCTGCCTCCTCTGCCCCCTGTCCTCTGCCTCCTCTGCCCCATGTCCTCTGCCTCCTCTGCCCCTGTCCTCTGCCTCCTCTGCCCCCTGTCCTCTGCCTCCTCTGCCCCTGTCCTCTGCGTCCTCTGCCCCCTGTCCTCTGCGTCCTCTGCCCCCTGTCCTCTGCCCCCTGTCCTCTGCCCCCTGTCCTCTGCCCCCTGTCCTCTGCCCCCTGTCCTCTGCGTCCTCTGCCCCCTCTGCGTCCTCTGCCCCCTCTGCGTCCTCTGCCCCCTCTGCCCCCTCTGCCCCCTCTGCCCCTCTGCCCCCTCTGCCCCCTCTGCCCCCTCTGTGTCCTCTGTGTCCTCTGTGTCCTCTGCGTCCTCTGCGTCCTCTGTGTCCTCTGCGTCCTCTGCCCCCTGTCCTCTGCGTCCTCTGCCCCTGTCCTCTGCGTCCTCTGCCCCCTGTCCTCTGCGTCCTCTGCCCCCTGTCCTCTGCCCCCTGTCCTCTGCGTCCTCTGCCCCCTGTCCTCTGCGTCCTCTGCCCCCTGTCCTCTGCGTCCTCTGCCCCCTGTCCTCTGCGTCCTCTGCCCCCTGTCCTCTGCGTCCTCTGCCCCTCTGCGTCCTCTGCCCCCTCTGCGTCCTCTGCCCCCTCTGTGTCCTCTGCCCCTCTGTGTCCTCTGCCCCCTCTGTGTCCTCTGCCCCCTCTGCGTCCTCTGCCCCCTGTCCTCTGCGTCCTCTGTGTCCTCTGCCCCTCTCTGTCCTCTTCACCCTGTCCTCTGCCCCCTCTGTGTCCTCTGCCCCCTCTGTGTCCTCTGCCCCCTGTCCTCTGCGTCCTCTGCCCCCTCTGTGTCCTCTGCCCCCTGTCCTCTGCGTCCTCTGCCCCCTGTCCTCTGCCCCCTCTGTGTCCTCTGCCCCCTGTCCTCTGCGTCCTCTGCCCCCTGTCCTCTGCGTCCTCTGCCCCCTGTCCTCTGCCCAGCCGCCTCTGCCCCCTTTCCTCTGCCCAGCCGCCTCTGCCCCCTGTCCTCTGCGCTGACCACTCTGCCCACGTCGCTGCGCTGACCAATCTCACCGCACTCACTGCTAACCACTGAGCCACCGCACTCACTGCTAACCACTGAGCCACCGCACTCACTGCTAACCACTGAGCCACCGCACTCACTGCTAACCACTGAGCCACCGCACTCACTGCTAACCACTGAGCCACCGTATACTCTGCTACCCACTGAGCCGCCTGTATACACACAATTCATTTCACCGCACTCCCGTAACTATTAGTAAATAAACTATATATGGATTCTAGACTACCCGATTCTTTAGAATCGGGCCGCCATCTAGTTATATAGAGTCATTAAACACAGAGGGATCTATTCATGTGTTTATTTCTGTTAATGTTGATGATTAATGAAAACCCAAAGGTCATTATGTCAGAAAATTAAAGTAGGGTGAATGAAGGGTTAAACACCATGCTGCTGTATTCCACCAGACATGAAAGGGAGAATATAATATTGATTTATTAGACCCAGACACATGGCAATATGATATTGATTTGTCATGAAGACGAGGCCAGGGAGCCCTGAAACACTATACTTAATAAATTAATATTATATTCACCCTTTGATGTCTGGTGGAATACGGCAGCATGGTGTTTAACCCTTTATCCTCCTTACTTTCATTATCTGAGATAATGACCTTTGGGTTTTCATTAATCATCAACATTAACAGAAATAAACACATGAAGTAGATCCGTCTGTGTGTAATGACTCTATATAATAGATGTGGTCACTTTATGGATTGAATTTCTTAAAAATAATAACTTTTTGATGATATTCTAATTTGTTGAGATGCGCTAGTATAGATACTCAGATACTGGAAAACAGCACAAAGAAGATCACATGGTGTGAAATTGTGGCAAACTAACAAGGATTACAAATATCTCAAGTCCAATATAATTATAAAAAGACATGTCCATAAATCATTAACACATGTTAAATTCCATACATAGCATAAAAGAAAAATTGATATTCATTAATCCCTTCACGACCAATAATACGTCCTTGGCTGCGTCCCTCACTCTGATGCGAGCTCAGCGTGTGAACTCATATCCTCCCCCACACATGTCTGAACAGTTGATATGTGAAGCTAACAGCACCAATCAGATCACGGATCCAATTGGTGCTGTTAACTCTTTGGATTGCACTCTCAATCACTGACAGCATGATCCAAAGCACCACGCCGGAGATCATGCCATTCTCTGCTGGGATCGGAGGTCCTGTGATGCCATCACGATTCCTCAATGTGTTATCTTGACAGTCCGGAAATCTGTGATGACCCCGGATGCTGTCTGTAATCACTTTCTGTTGATGCCCAGTGAGTGCTGGCATCTACAAGAAGTGATGATTTCTCCTGTTCACAAGATCTTCTGTGTTGTTTTTGTTTAAATGTTTACTAGAAATTCATGGTGGCTGGGTCTAATTTAGCTTGACACCATGAATTTAGGGCTTAGTACCAGCTGATAATGCAAAGCTGGTAGTACCCTCTTATAACCCAGCATGCCACCCCCCACTAGGGCTGCTGGAAGAGCTGGGTAAAGCATTTGGAAATGGTATCCACGGTCCGCGCTGCTGCTCTTTATCCAAGGAATCCACAAGAGGTTATTACCATCAAAAGTTCTTTATTTCATCACACCAACGCGTTTCGGTGCTGTCCCAGCACCTTCCTCAGGAAGGTGCTGGGACAGCACCGAAACGCGTTGGTGTGATGAAATAAAGAACTTTTGATGGTAATAACCTCTTGTGGATTCCTTGGATAAAGAGCAGCAGCGCGGACCGTGGATACCATTCCAGTTTTATCTTCTGATTTCCCGCGGTTTTGTGGCGTTGGTGGAGGTTCTGCAGCAGCTGCCTTATGCTTTTAAACTGGTTGTGAGTCTCACAACCATAAAAGGTGAGTGGATACACTTATAATCCACATAAGAACTATAGTGTCTGTTTGATAGGGCACAATCTGCGCCTCTTGTATCTCCCTTCTTTTCTAGTTAAGCATTTGGAAATGGCACTATGATGATTGCGCCATGTTCAGAGGCATCTGCTGTATTCAATGTGGGGGGCTTAGAACGTTTGAGAATCTCAGCCCCCAGCTGCCTGGTTTTACCTTGGCTGGCGATCAAAATATGGTGGGAGCCCACATTTTTTTTTAATTATTTAATGAAATGATTAAAAGAAAAAAATAAGGGGCTTTCCTGTATTTTCATCGCCAGCCAAGGTAAAACCATGCAGCTAGGGGTGGGAGCCCATAGCTGTCCTCTTTATCTGCACTGAGAATCAAAAATAACATCGAGCGCTACGTCATTTTTCTTTATTAAGTTTATTTTTACAGTACTATATGTGTGACGGACCAAACCACAAGTCACAGACGCTGTCTCAGACAATGGGCGTCTGTGATTAGCTGCTGAAGTAAGCTAAAACCAGCCCATACATTCTAGCTTTCAATATTTGGACTGATAAGAGATTACCCGAACAGCCAATCACACATGCCCATTCTCTGTGACAGTGTCTGTGATTGGCTGTTCCGTCCTCTGCAGTGAATATCCCGGAAGCAGACTCAGCGGGACAGCAGGACCTGGTATGATGATATGTTTATTATTTTATTTTACAGCACCCCAGGTCCCAAACCTGAACTGTAACACAGATTTCCCAGGGATACCCGTGTTCAGAATATGTGTATGAACACTAGGGGTTCAGTACGCCCTCCGAACTTTACAATTCGCCAATCACTAATTATCTAGTTATAAGTAAGTAAGAGTATGTGTGCTTTAAGGAAGTGTGCTATTTCAAGAAAGACAATAACATAAGATCTACTGTAAAAATATAAGGAAATAAAATCTTGGAATGAATATTAAAAGTAGAGTTATCAAGGGTGTTATACAGGAGAACAGCGAATGACGAGGCACACTGCAAATGAATGCAACATGACTCAAAAACACAAGGAAGAATCCACACCAGAACCTTTGTAGGAATGTGAAATAGGGCGTCGTCTTTGAAAAAGATCAAGAAAAAAGTGGGAAAAAATTATAAGAAGTATTAAAATATCATAAATTGGTTCATTAGTTTAAAATAATTATTAAAGAAAATCTTTTCACACCATGTGATCTGCCTTCCGCTGTTTTCCGATCTCTATGTACCTCTATAAGACTCTACTTTGTAGCCAGGGGCGTATCTAGGGGGGGTGCAGCCGGACCTCTTGCCCCGGGCGCAACTCAGCGGGGGGAGCCTGTGGCACCCCCCCCCCGGTCCTCACCTACTTTGGTGGGATGCCGGGCGCCAAAACAGATCTTTGCCCCGGGCGCCGGCAAACCTAGTTACACCGCTGTTTGTAGCGGCTCGATGTGCATCTGTGATTTAACTCCTGTTGAAGGGGATATGAATTCTCCCTGAAACACGTAGAGAAATATGATGACATTATACCACTTCAGTGTGACTCCTGATATATGGCAGCGCGGTTTTAACCTCTTCATTAGTTCAGCTTTTTAATGACTTATCCTGTGGGGACTGCAGCAGCCATTTATGACTAAGGCCGGCTTCACACTACATTTTTTGGGAACCTGTTCTGTCCATTTTGAAAAGGACAGAACAGGATCCTGTTTTGTCTCCCATGTATCCGTATGGTGCCAGATTGGTTATAAATGGCCATCCGCTTCTGCCAATTTGTTTCTGTCCTGTTTTTTCTCGGCCCCAAAATCAGAGACTGCTTCAGTTTTGGGTATGGTGAAAAAAACTGGACCAAACCGGACAGAAGCGAATCTGGGGTGATCTGGCGCACATAGCACCACATAGCATGGGAGTCTATGGGCGCCGGATCTGGGAAAAGACAGGATCCCCACAGACAGGAACAAACCATGGTGTGAAGCCAGCCTAACCCATGAAGAGCATTGTGACTTTATCACATCCCTCTCAGGTGAGGACCCCCTTTCCTTGTTCTGCTTCCATATATATCTGAGATAAGACCTGATCTCCACTTTTTGTTTTCCAGTCTTCTTTATCTAGTATAATGATGATTTCTTTACAGGATTACTGAACTCTGTCGTTTCCTCTTAGGTGATGATCTGGTGGAGCAAATCAATCTGGATAAAGAAGGGCATCCACATCTCCCAGAAATAAGAGGTGAGTGCTGGACGGTGGAAGCGCTCAGGGCTTTATTGCTTTAAGACTCCATATTCACAGAAACTATAACATCCAAATGTGATTACTAAATACGTTTCTTCCTTCTTTCCCATTAATGCGGCTTCCAACCTGTCTGCAGTCTCTTTAGTTTTGGCTGAAATTGTGTAGCTTCATTTTGTTCACTCCCCACAAAATAATAGAATAAAAAGTGATAAAAAGGCCAAAATATTACCAATTACACTCTAGGTCATTTCACACAATAATATATCTTATCACACATTATTTGGTGCCATAATTGATCATTTGTCATTAAGATTTGCAATTTTGCAGAAAAATCTGTGTTCAATGAAGACTTCCCAACACTAAGGGTACCGTCACACGGTGCGATGGCACTGGAGATGGCGGCGACGGGCGGGAGCGCACACGTTTTTGGCGCCCCGTCAGTGTCGCCGTCCCCCATTTACATGGGGCGACACCTCTGGTGACACACCGGCAATCTGACAGGTGGCATCGCCACCCCAGCGGCAATGCCTTAACATGGGAGCCTATGGCTCCCATCGCCTGGCAGATCGCCGTCGGCGACCACTAAAAGGCGTTGCCATTGTCTATTTACATTAGGCGACGCAGGGTCGATATCGGTGCCGATAGGCCACGCCCCTGCATCGCCTAAGAAATCGGCGGTGCTGTCGCACCGTGTGACGGTATCCTCAGGCTGGGGTCACACTTTCAAAGGCAATTGCAGTTTCCACCTCCAGATCCGGATGCGGTAGCCACAATTGCCTTCACACACATTTTTAAGGAAAAATGTGTGCAGAAAGCCACAATGCGGTAACCGGATTGCTCAGGATCTAGGTTACCATATACTTTGTTCATCCCTGCTGCCGCAGGGATGAATAAAGTGGTAACTGTTTGATAAAACATGAAATATTAATATTAGTTGTGTGCAACATGTCTCTGGGGGGGATGGGGCACCCCTAAGACATGTTGCACACAACTAATATTAATATTTCATGTTTTATTAAACAGTTAACACTTTGTTCATCCCTGCGGCAGCAGGGATGAACAAAGTATACGGTAACCGCATTGCTCCGGATTACACATCCAGAGCAATCCGGTTAAGGCATTGCGGATCACAGAAGCACTCAGAAAACTGCAGCCTGCATGATATTTCGTGCAGGCTGCAGATCCGGACCCGGTAACCTGATTGCATGTAGTGCAATCCAGTTACCATAATGGGCTCCTATGGGGAGCATTTCCTGATCTGGTTTTGAGCTTTTTGAAAGCTCAAAACCGGATCAGAGATTAAAATACATGCCGCATGTGTGACCCTAGCCTAAGATAGGAGATGGCAGTGGGTGCTGAGGACATTCTAGAAGAGGGAGGAAGGTGCAGAGCTCTGCCTCTAGCTCCTGCATCCTCCTGTCATCCTAGAGCTCTGCCTCTATCTCCTCCCTCCTCCTGTCATTCTAGACCTCTGCCTCTAGCTCCTCCCTCTTCCTGTCATCCTAGAGCTCTGCCTCTAGCTCCTCCCTCCTGTCATTCTAGAGCTTTGCCTCTAGCTCCTCCCTCCTTCTGTCATCCTAGAGCTCTGCCTCTAGCTCCTCCCTCCTTCTGTCATTCTAGAGCTTTTCCTCTAGCTCCTCCCTCCTCCTGTCATTCTAGAGCTCTGCCTCTAGATCATTCCTCCTGCCATCATCATTGAGCTCTTCATCTAGCTCCTCCCTCCTCCCATTATCACAGAGATCTTCCTTTGGCTTCTCTCTCCTCCCATTATCAAAGGTCTGCCTCTAGCTCCTCCAATCTCCTGTCATCCTAGAGCTCGGACTCTGGCTTCATCCTCCTCCCATCATCCTAGAGCTCTGCCTCTAACTCCTCCCTCCTCCTGTCATTCTAGAGCTCTGCCTCTAGATCCTCCCTCCTCCTGTCATTCTAGAGCTCTGCCTCTAGATCATTCCTCCTGCCATCATCATTGAGCTCTTCATCTAGCTCCTCCCTCCTCCCATTATCACAGAGATCTTCCTTTGGCTTCTCTCTCCTCCCATTACCAAAGGTCTGCCTCTAGCTCCTCCCTCCTCCTGTCATCCTAGAGCTCTGCCTCTTACTCCTCCCTCCTCCTGTCATTCTAAAGCTCTGTTTCTAGCTCCTCCCTCCTCCTGTCATCCTAGAGCTTTGCCTCTAGTCCCTCCCTCCTCCTGTCATCCTAGAGCTCTGCCTCTAGTCCCTCCCTCCTCCTGTCATCCTAGAGCTCTGCCTGTAGTCCCTCCCTCCTCCTGTCATCCTCGAGCTCTGCCTCTGGCTCCACCCTCCTCCTGTCATTCTAGAGCTCTGCCTCTGGCTTCATCCTCCCATCATCATAGAGCTCTTCCTCTAGCTCCTTCAACCTCACGTCATCAGAGCTCAACCTCAAGTTCCAAAATCCTCCCATCATCTGTTACGTATTGAGTGCCTTTAGTCGATAGGTGCTGCTGCTGTTGTAGTTTAAACCAAGCCTTTTTTCCCTCAGTCACTGTGGCTTTGCAGGTGGAAGTTGCTGAATGTTTGGTTGAAGTGACTAATAGCTCAAGTGAGCTGGGGGGGGGGTGTCTGATCTTTTTGCTCTCCACCCCTCGGCCATACATACTTCAGCTTCCTTCCACCAGATGTAGCTGATCCAGTTCATTCTGGCCTTAGACCCAAGCTGTGATGTCAGGCTCTGTTAAGCTCTTCTGTTGCTGCTGAAGACATGCATTTATAGCTGCTGGGTTGTCCCTGGTCCGTTGGTGGTGGTAGGGGCTTTAAGCCTAGGGCTTTTCAGGAGCTTAGGAAAAAAGCATGGTGACTCGGACCCCCTCACCTTCAAAGGTACCTCGGAGAACAGGGTGAGTCAGGGACCTCAGTGTTAAGGGTCAGATTAGCTCCCCCTGTTTCCCTTGCCCACTCTCCATCCGGGTTCCTATTTCCCTCACCTTCTAAGCGTGACATCATCATAGAGCTCTGGCTCCTCTCCTCATTGTCATAGAGCACTGCATTTAGTTTCTCCCTCCTCTTGTCATCATAGAGCTCTGCCTCAAGCTTCTTTCTTCTCCCGTCTTCATAAAACTCTGCCTCAAGCTTCTTTCTCCTCAAATCTTCATACAGCTCTTCCTCAAGCTTCTTTCTACTAGTGTCTTCATAGAACTCTGCTTCCATCCTTTTTCTCCTCCCATTTTCATAGAACTCTGCTGTAGCTTCTTTCTCCTCCCGTCTTCATAGAGCTCTGCCTCAAGCTTCATTCTCTTTACGACTTCATAGAGCTCTGCCTAAAGCCTCTTTCTCTTCCCATTTTCATAGAGCTCTGCTTCGAGCTTCTTCCTCCTCCCGTCTTCATAGAGCTTTGCCTCTAGCTTCTTCTTCCTCCCGTCTTCATAGAGCTCTGCCTTGAGCTTCTTCTTCTTCCTCCCATCTTCATAGAGCTCTGCCTCAAGCTTCTTTCTCCTCCCATCTTCACAGAGCTCTGCCTCAAGCTTCTTTCTCCTCAAATCTTCATACAGCTCTTCCTCAAGCTTCTTTCTACTAGTGTCTTCATAGACCTCTGCTTCAATCCTTTTTCTCCTCCCATTTTCATAGAACTCTGCCTGTAGCTTCTTTCTCCTCCCGTCTTCATAGAGCTCTGCCTCAAGCTTCATTCTCTTTACATCTTCATAGAGCTCTGCCTAAAGCCTCTTTCTCTTCCCATTTTCATAGAGCTCTGCTTCGAGCTTCTTCCTCCTCCCATCTTCATAGAGATCTGCATCGAGATTCTTTATCCTCCCATCTTCATAGAGCTCTGCCTCGAGCTTCTTCTTCTTCCTCCCATCTTCATAGAGCTCTGTCTCAAGCTTCTTTCTCCTCCCGTCTTCACAGACCTCTGCCTCAAGCTTCTTTTTCCTCATCCAAATCCTTCACTAGAGCTCTGCCTCAGCTTCTTTCTCCTCCCTCTTCACAGAGCTCTGCCTCGAGCTTCTTTCTCCTCCCGTCTTCACAGAGCTCTGCCTCGAGCTTCTTTCTCCTCCCATCTTCACAGAGCTCTGCCTCAAGCTTCTTTTTCTTCCTCCCATCTTCACAGAGCTCTGCCTCAGCTTCTTTTCTTCCTCCCATCTTCACAGAGCTCTGCCTCAAGCTTCTTTCTCCTCCCATTTTCACAGAGCTCTGCCTCAAGCTACTTTCTCCTCCCATTTTCACAGAGCTCTGCCTCAAGTCTTTCTCTCTTTCACTAGTTGTCTTCCTCGAGCTTCTTTACATGTTTTCCGAGCTCTGCCTTCGACATCTTTCTCTATTGTCTTCATAGAGCTCTTCCTCTAGCTCTTCCCTCCTCCCATTATCATTGACCAGGGGCAGGGAACCATTTTTCTGGAGCCATTTGGAAATTTCTACCATCAGTCAGGGGCCACACAAAATTATTACCTTGAAAATGATTAGGCTATATTTAGTCAAACAATAAATTAACTCATCACTAATATGATGGCTGGAGCTGCTTCTCTTTGGTGTGGCTATGATATAGGTGACATTGATCTTGTTGCTTCTCACAGCTGCTTTTTCAGGTTTGTGTTGGCCAAGAGCACAGTCAACCCTTTGTGATAATACATTTTGAAAATCATATACATCGCAAGTGCATTCTGGGACTGCCATATATATATCACAAGGGAATTATGGGACTGCCGTATATACATCACATGGGGATTCTGGGAATGCTATATATACAGTGGAAACCAGAAGTTTCCATCCACGATATAGAAAAACATCTTTTTTTTCACTATCTGACATGAAATTGGAATAAACCTTTCCTGTTTTAGGTCAATTAGGATGAACCATAATTATTAATATCTGACAAATGCCAGAAAAATTAGTGAGAGAGAATGGTTCAAGGCATTTTTATTATTGTCTGCAAAGTCACAAGTTTACATACATTTCATTAGTATTTGGTACCATTGCCCTCACACTGTATGACTTGGGTGAAATGTTTTGAATATCCTTCCACAAGCTTCTCATGATAGTTCGTAGGAATTTGGGCCCATTCCTCCTGACAGATCTGGTGTAACTGAGCCGTGTTTGTAGGTCGCCTTGCTTGCAGCCTTTTCAGCTTTGCCCATACATTTTCAATAGGATTGAGATCAGGGCTTTGTGATGGCCAGTCCAAAACTTTGACTTTGTTATCCTTAAGTCACTTTGTAACCAGTTTGGCAGTATACTTTGGATGATTGTCCATTTGGAAGGCTTATTTCCACACAACATTTTACCTTGCTGGCTAATGTCTTGAGATGTTGCTTCAGTATTGTTGCGTAACTGCCCTATGAAGTCATCTATTTTGTGAAGTTCACCAGTCCCTCCTGCAGCAAAACAACCCCACAACATGATGCTGCCTCTCCCATGATTCACAATTGGGATCGTGTTCTTAGGCTTCCAAGCTTCTCTCTTCTTCCTGCAAACTTAACGTTGGTCATTATGGTCAAACTGTTCAATTTTAGCCTTGTCAGACCACAGGACGTCTCCAAAAATTTCGGTCTTTGTTCCTGTGTGCATTTGCAAAAATTAGTCTGGCTTTTTTTATGTTTTTTTTGCTGTAATGGCTTCTTCCTGGCAGAGTGACCTTTCAGCCCATGTTGATACAGTTCTCGTTTCACTGTGGATAATGACACACTCTTACCAGCGTTTGCCATCATCTTCACAAGGTCTTTTGCTTTTGTTCTTGGGTTGATACTCACATGTCAGATCAAAGCATTGTCATCTCTGTGACACAGAACCTGTCTCCTTCCTGAGCAGTATGATGGCTGGGCATTCCCATCTTGTTTCTACTTGAGTATAATTGCTTGTACAGATGAACGAGGCACCTTCAGGTATCTGGAAGCTGCACTCAACGATGAACTAGACTTGTGGAAGTCCACAATTCTCTTCTTGATATCTTGACTGATTTCTTTAGACTTTCCCATGATGCTACACAAAGAAGCAGTGTGTTTCAGGTGTGCATTAAAATACATGTGTGTCTCTAATTAACTCAGATATTGCCAATAAACCTATCAGAAGATTCCAAACACATGACATCATCATATGGGCTGTCCAAAATTGTTTAAACGCATAATAATCTTAGAGTATGTAAACTTGTGACTTTGCAAAAAGTAATAAATATGCCTCTCCCTCATTATTCTGACATTTGGTAAATGTGAATAATTATGGTAATTCTAATTGACCCAAAGGGTTTACTCTGATTTCATGTCAGATAGTGAGAAGAACATGCAGATGTGTCTTTTCATATAGTGGATGGAAACTTCTGGTGTCAACTGTATTATTATTATTATTTGGTATTTATATAGCGCTATTAGGATACATGGCGCTTTACAATTTAGAGGGTAGACAAAGACAAGTGGTCGAAAACGACCACAAACGACAACAAATCTACAATTAATCATACGGGTACAGTAGGGCTGGGGATCCTGTCCGCGAGGGCTCACAGTCTAGAGGGGGTGGGGAGGGAGACAGTAGGAGGGGGAGAGGTGAGATGGTGCAGTGGATTGGGTCTCAGTGTGTGTTGTAGGCTTGTAGGAAGAGGTGGGTCTTCAGGTTTTTCTTGAAGGTTCCCAGGGTCGGGGAGTGTCTGATGTGATGGGGGAGGGAGTTCCAGAGTCTGGCAGAAGCACGAGAGAAGTCTTGTGTGCGGTTGTGGGAGGTGGAGATGCGGGGGGTTGAGAGAAGGAATTCTTGGGAGGAGCGCAAGTTGCGTGAGGGGAGGTAGCGGGAGACTAGGTCGGAGATGTAGGGAGGGGACAGGTTGTGGATGGCCTTGTATGTCAGGCTTAGAGTTTTGAAGCGAGATCGCTGGGGGATGGGGAGAGCCAGTGGAGGGCTCAGCGGAGAGGGGAGGCGGGGGAGTAGCGGGGAGATAGGTGGATGAGTCGGGCAGCAGAGTTGAGGATGGTGTGGAGAGTTGCAAGGGAGGAGGCAGGGAAGCCAGTGAACAGGAGGTTACAGTAGTCCAGGCGGGAGATGATGAGGGCATGGACACGTGTCTTAGCCGTGTTGTGGTCAAGGAAGGAGCAGATGCGGGCAATGTTTTTTAGTTGGAGTCGGCAGGCGGTGGCAAGGGCTTGGATGTGGGGCTTGTAGTAGAAGAGGAGTCGAGGATAACCCGAGACATTTGGCGTGGGGGACGGGTGAGAGAGTGCAGTCATTGACGGTGATGGATAGGTCAGGAAGGGGGGGAGGGTTGTTAGGGGGAAAGACGATGAATTCTGTCTTGTCCATGTTGAGTTCGAGGAAGCGGGTAGAAAAGAAGGATGCAATGGCGGATAGGCAGTGAGGAATTTTGGATAGAAGAGAGGAGATGTCGGGGCCAGACAGACAGAGCTGGGTGTCATCGGCGTAGAGATAGTATTGGAGGCCATGTGACTCGATGAGGTTGCCTAGCTCGAGGGTGTAAATGGAGAAGAGTAGTGGTCCCAGGACCGAGCCTTGGATTGGCACAGAGATCACCAAGGGGCACATAACTGGAGAGCCAAGAACTTTGAGGCACATATCATCAGGGGGTACATATCTGGGAGGAACAGAGTTCACGAGGGGGCACATAGTACTGGCAGGCAAAGTACTAGTAGGCACATAGATCACCATGGTGCACATAGCTGGGGGTGGGGGCGGGCAGATCACCAGGGCGCAAAAAGATGGGAGTCACAGAATTTACTGCGCAGGGCACATGATACTGAGAAGCACAGAGATCATCAGAGGGAGGCACAGATCTTCGGGGGCACATAGTTGGAGGTACAGAGCACACTGGCTGGCACATAGTACTGGGAGACACAGAGATCACAAGGGTGCACATAGCTGGGTTGCACAGAGATCACCGGGGGGCACATAGGGGAGAGGCACAGAACTCACTAGGGGCACATAGTACTGGGAGGCAGAGAACACTGGGGGCACTTAGTACTGGGAGAAACAGAGATTGCTGGGGTGCACATAGATGGGAGGACAGATCACCATGGGGCAAAAGCTGGGAGGCACAGAGATTACTGTGCAGGGCACATGATGCTGAAAGACCCAGAGATCACCAGGGTAAACACAGCTGGGGTGCACAAAGATCACCTGGGAAAACATAACTGGGAGGCAGAGATCACCAGGTGGCACATAGCTGACAGACACAGATCAACTGGGGGAATATAGCTAGATGGCAGAGTTCACCAGGGGTCACATCCCTTGGAGGCATAGACTACTGGGGGAGGGGAACATAGCTGGGGGCTCATTGTAAAGGGGGCACAGAGATAACCAGAAGGCACATATTACTGGAAGGTACAGAGATGACCAGGTGGGGACACATAGTTATAGGAGGCACAGAGATCACTGGGATGAACATACAGTTGTGGCCTAAAGTATTGACACCCCTGCAATTCTGTCAGATAATACTCAGTTTCTTCCGGAAAATGATTGCAATCACAGGTTCAAATTGTCAGGTAGTTGTTGTTGCCACTTAGTGTCATTTGACTTCTCCTTTACCCAGAAGTGATGTGGATATGGCAGAAGGGGAAAGTTGTGGTCATCTGTCGTGATGAGAGTTTGGTAGGAGAAGATGTTCTCCAGGCGCAGAGCGAATGGTGCATCGTATGGTCCGTTGATTAGTTGACACACCTTATGTAGCCTCAGGATGTCTCTGCCAAAAAGAATTAAGATGTCTGCCTCGTTTTTCAGGGCCGGTATCTCATTGGCTATGAACCTGAGGTGAGGATGATGAAGGGCAGATTCTGATTTTGGGATTTCTTCCTTGTTGAATGGTATTTGGTTGCACTGTACGAGCATGGGAAGTAGTATCTCCATGGTATTCTGGAGAAATGTTATTATGCAGTCACTAGCCCTTCTTCCTGTGGCTTCTGTCACACCTCTGTAGGTGCCCAAGGTGTACGGATAGACGTCTCCTGCTAAATTGAATGAGACGTAGAGTTCTGACCTTGCCAAGGGTTTGTTCCTCTGGTCATCCAGGCTGATGTACACACCTTGACTGCCTTCTCTGGATGACCTTTGGGATATACCCTTGCCAGGCAAATCTTCGCACAGGACTCGTCATGAAGACCTTCGCCACAGACCTTGGTGCATGAGGAAGATACAGCAACATAGCCTGTCACTTAGTCTGTACTCTCCCCACCATGGCTTATGTTGGGAGAAGATGAAGATGTAGAATCAGGTAGTGATGGATGGAGCGCTTGTAAATTGTCTTTGCTGTTGCACTCTAGACGCTTGATGGAGATGACGCAGTCCTTAGGAAGGTGTTCGGTAGAGACACAGCACCTGAAGCACACTCCAAACTTCTTTAATGGTACCTTTACACGCCACCACAGAGGGTAGCGACAGGTAGGGATCGCATGTGCACGCGCGCGTTTGCAACGGTGCCTAACGATCCCTGGTGCCGCATATACACGCCGCCACAAAGTGCTTTACAGAAGGTATTTGCGTTCCCCGGAAGTGCCGACGGGTGCCGCGGGTTACCTTCTGTAGAGCACCTTCCCTTATTTACACGCCGCCACTGCGAGGGAATATGGGCGTACATAGTGCGCATCGTAAGTACATAGGCGTGCCAGAGTTGTATAGTACGCAACGCTCGTACGATGATTAGACAACGCATTAGCATCATGATTGGCCAGCCTGCGCTGGAAGACTGGCTAATACATGAAGCTATTGCAATTGCTGAGTGTGACTGGACAGCTCTTTAAATATGCCGCCCTGTGAAGGGACAGCCAATGGTAACACAGTAGCCCCACCAATGATCTCTGATGGGGTGTGGGATCCATGAGGCTGTGGCACGCCCCAGGGATTTCACTCGGCGACGTAAAACCTTGCCTGTGCCCCGATTACACTCCGCCACCATAGGGTTTATGCCTGCTTGTTTTTGAGCAGGGCTGAAATACAGGTATCCAAAGACACAGGAAGGAACGTCCTAAATTATACGCCGGCATGTCGCAGTGTTTACAAGGTATCCGGTACAATTGTGTCCGATACCTGCCGGTTTCTACCTTTCGGTGGCGGCGTGTAAAGGTACCATAAGAGTTTCTTTCGTTCTTCAATGAGTTTCTTCCTGAAGCCAATGAACCTCTTCAGAGGATGCAGTAGTTTGTAAATAGGACACTGGCGGTTCTGATTTTCTACCTTTTCACCTTCATTGCCCTTGTATGGCATTGGCGTGGGTAAAACTTTGGTCCTTTTTGCAGATACCAGGTCACTGCGATAACTGTCTAGGTACCTCTACACACGGCAACTTTTCTAGGAATTTCACTGGCAATTTGCTGGTTGCATTGAAATCATGGAGACATTGTTCTATCTTGTTGCTGTGTACAAATGGAACAATGTGTCCATGATTTCACTGCAACCAGTAAAATTCCTAGAAAAGTTGCCGCGTGTAAAGGTACCTTCTGGCAATGATGTTAGAATAGGCAGAACCTCAATGTTTTTTGCAGACACTGGACCATTGCGATTTCGGTCGTGTGGACTTGAGCTCTCGTACTTATGCAGAGCTGCTGGGCTCTTTGTAGCAGAAGATCGGTTTTGCGCTCTGCAACCTCCTTGATGAAGTGGCAGAAGAAGGAGAATGGAGGGAAAGAGACTTGTTATTGTCTTTTGTAGTTTTACCCTTGTGTGGTCCACTTTTCTTGTACGTTGTATGGCAACTTAGCCACTGTGGGTTTCACCCCACAAGCGGTGTCCAGGTAGCTGAGGCCAGGTAGATGTGTGTCTGTCTTGGCCAACTGGAGCTCGGACAGCAAGTCGCTGAGTTCCAGGAATTTTGAGGCATCCTCTCCAAATATTTTGGGAAAGTCATATAATTGCTTGAGGAATGCATCTTCGATTGTTTCAGGACTGCCGAAACCTTTCTCTAATGTGTCGCAGGCAGTTGCGAGACCAGTCGTTGGGTTGCTGACGTAGACAGATCAGAGTCTCTTGATTCGCTCTGTAGACGGGAGACCTAGCCATCTGATTAGTAGATCCAGCTCTTCATCAGCAGTAATGCCGAGATCACTAGTTGTGGTTTTGAAGACACACTTCCACCCTTTGTAGTTTTCAGGCTGGTCGTCAAACTTAGTGAGACCGGTGTTGGTGAGTTCTCGGCTAATCATGTACCTCGCGAAGTTGGACATATCTGTTCTTTTTTACTTTGGGGGCGCATTTGCTGACTGAGTAGGGCTCGTTGTGTGGAATACCAAGTGGTGTAACAACCCCGGTTGCAGGGGTTGCAAGTGCGAAGTGCAACCGTGCCCGGAGGTACAGGAGCCAGGCGCCCACCGACCCTTTCGACCCCTGCACCTGCTTTATATGGGTGTGCATCCCTGAGGATGTGCATCCATGACAGTGCACAACGGTCTATCCGGCCGGTCCCAGGTGGCTAATCACAGCCGCAGGAGGATTGGCAGGCACTGTAACTTTAAAACTCCTGCAGTCGCTGCGTGCTGACTGTGACGAGGACATGTGACCTCATCACAGTCAGGATGGAGCTGCTGGTGGGAGCGGTGAGTGTGAGCTCCATTCAGGAGTCAAAAAGCCTTTCACAGCTTCTGGAGAAGTAGAGAGAAAGGGGGGAGGGAGTGTGTGTGTCTGTGTGTGAGGGGGGAGGGCTGTACAGGCGGCAGTGTGTCTGTGTGTGTGTCTTTAGGTGTGTCTGTGATGTGGGGGGCTGTACAGTGGGCAGTGTGACAGCATCTGTGTGTTTAGGGGGCCTGTACAGGAGCAGTGTGACTATGTGTGTAGGGGGCTGTACAGGGGCAGTGTGACTGGGTGTGTGGGGCAAGTTGTACAGGGGGCAGTGTGTCTGTGTGGGGAGGATGTATGCTATATGGAGGGCTATGAGGCTGAATTATTGCGTTATACTATATGAAGGGCTGTAATGCAGCATTATATTATATGAAGTGCTGTGACACTGCATTATATTATCATAATATAATGCAGCATCACAGCCCTCCAGATAATATAATGCAGCATCACAGCCCTCCAGATAATATAATGCAGCATCACAGCCCTTCATATAATATCTGGAGGGCTGTGAGGCTGCATTATACTATATGGAGGCCTGTGACACTGGATTATACTATATGGAGGGCTGTGAGGCTGTATTATACTATATGTAATGCTATAAGGCTGCATTATACTATATGGAGTTTTGTGAGGCTGCATTTTACTGTAATGGAGGACCATATATACCAGGATAAGGGCCTATGCCAGGAGTAGGAATATATTTAGCAAGATGAGGGACATTAATACAGTACATAATGTAATGAAGGTGAGAGGGGTCAATTCGTGAGTCTTTATAGGATTTTAGAACATTACATGGGGCCCATACATCTGACCAATGTGAGCGCACAGGGGAAGGGGGTCCAGAGCCAAATTTTGCCTCGGGGCCCTTCGGACTCTAGTTATGCCACTAGATTTGGCTTCTATCTTTGCTTTCTTACATGCAGATTCAGCTTCTGTCTCTGCTTTCTTGCTGATTCTTATGTTTTATATAGAAATACCATATTAATGTAGCAGTGGTTCACCTTTGAAGGTTGTGAAAGTCACAACCGCTATACACGTGTATTACAGCTGCTGCAGTCCCCAGCGTGGAAAGGTGTTGGTGTAGGGTAACAAACTTTGGTATAACCTGCCCTGCTGTATTATCCACAAATACACTTTCAGATCAGTCCATGCCGATCACAGATGATTTACTATGTCAACGCATTTCACAGCCACCATATCAATCTATATGATTTGTCCTGATGAAGGAAGCTGTGGTGGCTGTGAAATGCATTGACATAAATCATCTGTGATCTGCATGGACTGATCTGAAAATGTATTTATAAATAATACAGCAGTGTGGGTTATACCCAATTTTGTAACCCTGTACCGACATTGTTCTATTGAATGCATCCATCAGTAACTCTTGGAGATATCCTCTTTCCTTAAATCCATTTTGCAGTATCCTAGTCTCCTGTATAAAATCTTGTTAATGGGTACAGTTCTTTTGAACCTGCCAATATTGACTATATGGAATGTTGCATATCCACCTGGCAAATGGCTACTAGATTCTAAATCACTATTGACATCCACTTTTTTAATAAGTGAATGTAATTATATTCCCTAATCGATCTTTGGATATGGTAAGGTCTAAAAATTGGATCTTCATATATTCTGATTCAGATTGTTAAAATCATCCACCTCTTGTTGGGTGCCATCCCAGATGAAAAAGAGGTCATCAATAAAACGTTTGAAAAAACGAGTATGACCCATTGGTATGAGGGACTGTGCAAGTAATTGGGACTCTAAACGCCCCATGAAAAAATTTGCGTAACTTGGGTGAATCTCGTCTCCATTGAACAGACCCTCACCTGCCGATAACATTGGGTCTTTTACACTGGCTAGTAGGGATGGGCGAATCTACTCGCTAGGACTCGTTACTCGGCGAGTAGTAAGGGACTCGCAGGACTCGGTACTCTGCGAGTTTCCCAGCGATTACTCGCACAGCAACGAGTCCAATGCAAATCAATATCAATCCTAGTTTTGTCAGCTGGGGGCTGGAATCCGCAGCGCAGGGATGCCTAAGCTTTCTGGGCACCCCCCGCTGCAAATTGCAGCCCGCAGCCGCCCCAGAAGATGGCGCATTCATTGAAGCGCCATCCTCTGGCGCTGAACCCCGCTCTTCCAGCGGCCCTGGTGGCTGTGGCACGCTGGGTAATAAAGAGGTTAGGGCCAGCTTTGTATTATCAGCTGGCCCTAAGCCCGAAATTTATGGCGGTCACGCCAATATTAGACATGACCGCCATGAATTTCTATTAAATTGTTTTAAAAAAAACACAACACATAGAAAATTTTCATTAGAAATAAAAAAAAAGCCATTAGGGACTCCATCTTTAATTTAAAAAATCCTCTTCCGTCCGACGCAGTCCAAAACGCAATGTCCTCTCTGCTACATCCCCTGTGCATAGATATAGATATCTATGCACAGGGAGTGAGCAGACTGAGAACAATCTCAGCTCTGCTACATCAGGCAGCAGGCGGGCTCTAGGACCCTGGAGCTGCGGCAGCCAGCACAGAGGAGACAGCCGGACTCTTATCTGTGCGAGTTTCCCAGCGATTACTTGCACAGTAAACGAGTCCAATGCAAGTCAATGGCAAAACTAGGATTACTTCAGGCTGAAGCTTCCGAGACACATCTGTGATTTGTAAATCGCACACTACTTGCTATTACTCGCTTCCCCATCCATTAACATTGGACTCGCTAGACTCGCAACGAGTAGCGAGTCCCGGGCTCGGACTCGCTAGAGTCAAGCGATTCCGAGTAATTTAGGACTCGCCCATCACTACTGGCTAGGCTTCCCTCTGGCATGGGCCTAGCGCGGCACCATTCACCAGGTGTCTTCCTCAGTTCTACTCCATACTGAACTGCCTAACTCCGTCCACAGGCCTGAATTTATAGGGGACCTTTCCTGAAGTCGGCAAGTAGAGCTCCCCCTTCAGGTCTGGGGTGGAAGGTATTGTGTGTAAGTTTACCTGATGTGGAAATCCCTCCCTTCACTAGGTGCTGCTGTGGCTACTGAACCATAGGATGCCACACCCTCACTTCCTCTTTGTGTCTTTGTGCTTTGGGTGGTTGCCTTACCTTCCCCCACTATGCTTTCACTCATCTCATTTTCAGATGTCTCTCTGCTTTGAAGACGAAGGTCCTCAGGTACACGGTGGCTGGTACTCTAGGCCACATTCTGACCCAGAAGTACAGGTCCCGGACTGGCCGCGGAGATTTCACTGGCAGTGCAGGGCTCAAGAGGTATCATGAGCTCTTGTTGCTGCCACTGCTGGTATGAGGACCCACATTTGAAAGTAATTATAGGGATTTGGATGGTAGATTGTGTGATGTGGGGGATCCAGAGAGCTGGAAATGTCTCAGAAGAGGGGAGATCTGACTTTACGGTCCACAGGGGATTGTCCCCGAGGTCTCATCCAAACTTGTATCTCTGCTGGGGTCTCCTGGTAGAGGGACATCCACAGATGGTGATTTTAATGCCTTTGTGGTGTTCCTAAGGCACAGGATGCGATTGATTATCCCTCGATGGCAGGAGGCCCTTCACATGCATCATACTGGGTCCGCAGCCATCTTGGATACAACACCCTGCGCAACTCCTCTTAACTAGGGATGAGCGAGCATGCTCGGCGCTACTCGTTACTCGCATGAGTATCCCCGTACTCGGGATGCTCGGCAAGCACCGAGCACCGCCGAGATGCCCGGACTCCTCGCTAATAATTATCGATCTGACACAAATACACTGCGCCCTTCAGTGCACACAGTGATCTGCACCTCACAGAGAGCAGATTGATTGTTAGGGTCCCTCTGGGGGGCACAGCAAGGTGTTGTATGCAGCTGCAATTTGAAAAAGTCCACCCTCCCGCCCTTTCCCAGAAACACTCGTTTTATAACCGGAAGATTGTGGGCGGAGCCTGTCACTAATTGACTTACATTGGGCTCGGTGCTCTGGCCAAGTACACGAGTATCTTGGGATGCTGCACCCGAGCATTTTAGTACTCACTCATCTCTACTCTTAACACCTCCAGATCTGAATTGTAGGTGACAACGAGAGGCACTCTGTTGTGCTCTTGTCTAGTTTAGTAATGTAGGAGATTATTCCTTGATATTCTGGTGGCTCTTCTAATCTGTTTTTTAATTGCTCTTGGATGGTCTCCGATTCAAAAAGGTCTTTCTGAGGCGATTGTCTCTATCTGTAGGGTTGGAACATATCCAATTGTATCTGATAGCCTGGCTGTACACAATAGATGTTATCGAAAAAATGTCCACAGTG
The DNA here is from genome assembly GCA_033576535.1 of Allobates femoralis. Classification (NCBI taxonomy): domain Eukaryota; kingdom Metazoa; phylum Chordata; class Amphibia; order Anura; family Aromobatidae; genus Allobates; species Allobates femoralis. The sequence goes on along the minus strand of JARQOC010000013.1, from coordinate 6,647,880 downwards.
AAACATAGAATATGCGCTATATGAAATATCTTCATAATGAAAGCCAATAAAACATTGTTATGGTCATATCAGTTTTCAGCACACCAAGATACTACAGATTAGGACAATTTCAGTGCTGGCGAGTGTTATATCCTAGTGAATAAAAAGAGCTGTATAATGTTTGATATCAAAGAAGAAACCAAATCATATATCAAATATTCATTTTGTTTCATCTTCATTTCTTCACTTTTTATATTTCATTTTTTTCAGACATCTGCATTTGTCACAAAAAACATTTATATGAAAAAACTGAAAAGCTTGTAGAGAACAGACCTCCAAAATGTAGCCATGGAGAGGAACGATTTCCATTCTCTACTCGATATGTGAATCTCATCATTGTCTCCACTGATCAGTTTAGGGAACGTTCAGAGAATGAGCTCATAGAGACCGGGTAAAGCATGAGGACTACTTAAAGAAAACCAAAAATAAACTGCAACAGATTTCCGTTAACAAGCTGTTCCGCTGGTGTCACCGATCCAAAGCTGTGCCTCATATAGTAATGGTGAGCGGAGTGCCCGGGGTAGGGAAGACCACCCTGATGCAGAAGTTCGTCTATGACTGGACGAGGGGCGAGCTCTACCAAAGATTCTCTTTTGTTTTTTTCTTCAAATTCCGTGAGTTGAACAGACTGGGTAAGGTTAGTCTGGAGACCCTGATCCTTCGTCAGTACCCACATCTGGGGCCACAGATCGGTAACATCTTCCAAGATCCTGAGAAACTTCTCTTTATATTTGATGGTTTAGATGAAAGTCTTCATACAGTGGATTTCACATCCCGTCACTTGTGCTCTCACCCGAGACTGCCCGGACCTTGTGGTCAGATTGTCGTTAGTTTGGTGAAAAAGTCTCTTCTGAAAGGTTGTTCTGTTCTGATGACGAGTCGCCCGACCAGACTGGCATTGATTGATTGTAAGGTTTTCCAGCGAATAGTAGAAATCACTGGATTTTTTCATGAAGAACGAAAGATGTACTTTGAGAATTTTTTTTCTAACCCTGAACTGGCAGAAAAGGCTTTTAGTTATGTGAAGCAGAATGAGACGTTGTACACATTCTGTTACCTCCCGTCCTACTGCTGGATCATCTGTACAGTGTTATCCAAGAGCTTCCAGCCAACTAGTAGTGATCAGCCGGCGTCTACAAGTAGTGATCAGCCAGTGATCACATGCAGTAATCAGTCATTATTACCCAAAACTGTGACTCAACTCTTTGCCATATTTGTCACCAACATCCTGACCAATCACAGTCTACACAAAAGTGACGCTCAGAAGATCCTGCGCTCTATCGGGTGGATGGCACAACATGGGGTAATGAATCATTTGATCATTTTTGATGACCGAGATCTGGATTCTTTCCATGTGGACAATAAGTCAAAGCTCTTATCAAGTTTTCTGATGGAATCAGAGGAACCTGTGTCCTATTCCTTCTTACATCTCACGATGCAGGAATTCCTCTCCGCCTTTGTGCACTATGCAGATTATTCTCTTGAAAAGTTACAAGATTCACTAAATAAAGCCAAATCCTTTTCTGATGGCGTGGAGAAATCTTCCTCCGGTTCCTGTGTGGTCTATCAGACGGCTCCACAAGGTCAATGCTAACTGATTACCTGGACACTCAAGCAGCTCAGGCCTCCAGAGATGTCATCACTTGGGTCAATTCTCTCACTGAAGAACAGGGAATAGGGGAAAATGCAAAGAGGCATCTTCTCAGTAAATTCTCCTATCTGTTTGAAACACGGAATAAGACTCTAGTGAGAGAATCTTTAAAATCACTGAAAGGTTTTAAGTTACGTGATGTCCCTATTTCATCTCTAGACTGCACAGTATTGGCCTTTATTCTGGAAACTTGCACAGATATAGAAGCATTCGAACTAGGATATTGTATATTAGACACTGAAGGATTCAAAAGACTTTCTTCAGCTTTACATAATTTAACAGAACTGAGGTAAGAACTAATTACAATGTTTCTGTCGTATTAAAGTTGTCAGTCAGGTCTTTTATATGACCCTACTGGAAAACTACATAGGATGGGGGTGGAAAAAGGGGGCATTAAGATATTTCCATACTGTAAACTAATAGCTGTATATTAAATGTCATAACTAGTGATGGGCGAACCCAAACAAAAAAGCTCAGTGTCCTAAACACTTAGTGTTCAGCTTTGGGGCTGTAAAAGAAATTAAAACAATTCTTAAACATCAGCTTCATACTTACATATGCCTCTGAGGCCCGCCCACTATCAATCCTGTAAGATAATAGTTAAAAAAAAGTCACCTGCAAAGAAAAGTCATTTATTTTAAATAAAACACACAGACAACCCTCATTTTCTCATTTATTAACCCCAAACATACCCTTAGACAGTAATCCACATTGAAGTCCCATGAAGCACACAATCCTGACTTTGCTTCATCCAGAGACTGCAGCGATGGAACAAGAGTCACTGAGGGCTCCTCACAGCAGTGAACTCATGTGATCCTGCTGCCGAATTGTGGGAAATGGCAGCACAGCAGTCATGCAATCCAGCAGCATCAACTGAGTTCCAGGCATGGAAAACTAGTGCTGTGTATTTAGTTAAAACTGTAGGAGGATTACAGGACTGCTGTGCCGCCATGTCCCTCAATCTGGCAGTATGGTCATGCGAGTTCACTACCGTTGTTAGCCCTCAGTAAATGGCATCACTGCTCCCCACGGCAGTAAGTGTGATCCAAGACTGCAGCGAGAGAATGCTTGTTCCAACGCTGCAGTCTTTGGATGAAACAGAGGCAGGATTGTGTGCTTCATGGGACATCGTTGATGTTTAAGTCTAAAGCTATGTTTGGGGTTAGTTTGAAAATGAGCGATGTCTGTGTGTTTTTTTTTTTTTTTTTCAAATAAAGGATTTTTCTCAATTGTGTTATTTAACTATTTCTTGACAGGATTGATAATGAGCGGGTCTCATAGAGACGTTATCAATCTGAGTTTAATGACAAGCTGTCAATACTTACAAATCGGTGGTGATTTTCAAATCCACATCTTTATTCCGTCTCCCATGCAACGTTTCAAACCAAACAAGTTCTTTATCAACACATTACACAGTGTACAACAAACGCCTTAAATAGTGCAAAACCCACCCCCTTGTTAATCACAAACCAATCCACATTAAGTGTTGGCAATAACATATATAAATCCCACTTACATACAATTTAAATGCCCCAGTAGACCCATATGTTAATATACCTTAATTCCCAATCCTATATGCACAAACCGAATGCTCATCAGACATATATTTGTATAGTATTCCCCCAAAAATCAGCATTGACCGATTGGACAATGAGCCAGCACATGAAATTACATCATTTTAGCATCCCGCCCACATAAACCGGCCTTATTACTACACTATCAATGTACGCAAACAGCGTAGTTATAAAATGATGTAATTTGATGTGCTGGCTCATTGACCAATCGGTAACAGACACCGCATGATGGATACTTCCGGGGACCAATCAAAGGAAGACGCCAGCACCTGCGCAATGACACCCGCCCGAATGACCAATGAGAACGAGGAAGCCGGTGCATGCGCAGTTAAAGAAGGCGTGCTATTGGCTGGAATGGACTGGTGGGTGTGCCATAGCCACAGACGTCATGACAAGCGCTATTGCAACTGGAAAACTGATGCTCTGATTGGCTGGCACCTTTGTTTTGGCATTTGTACACTGCAGATAATTTTTGGCGGAATACTCTACAAATATATGTCTGATGAGCAATCGATTTGTGCATATAGGATTGATAGTATATTAACATATAGTCCACTGGGGCATTTTAATTGTATGTAAGTGGGATTTATATATGTCATTGCCAACACTTAATGTGGATTGGTTTGTGATTAACAAGGGGGTGGGTTTTGCACTATTTAAGGCATTTGTTGTACAATGTATAATGTTCTTGATAAAGAACTTGTTTGGTTCGAAACGTCGTATGGGAGACGAAATAAAGATGTGGACTTGAACATCACCATTGATTTGTGAGGCACTATCTTTCAATATATTGATGTCTGTATGCTGTCCAGGACAGACTCCATGGGTTGACGAGTGCCCCAACCAAGGGTAACTTGTGATAACCCGGACTTACTGACATGCTTTAAACCATTATTATATTTAAGCTTTCAATACTCAGCTGTCACTAACCCCTTCTATCACCCTGATGCCACTGCACCAGGGCATCAGGAGAAGCCAAGTAAAGCACCATAAATTGGCTGGTATGCTGCAGCCTGAGGGGGACCAATAACTTTGAGAATAGTACCCCCCAGCTGTCTAGTTTTTAGCTTGGCTGGCAATCAAGAATAGGGTGAAGCCACCACATTTTTTTTTAAGAATGTATTTAAATAGTTTAAAAAAAAATAATGGGATCCACTGTATTTTTGATTGCCAGCCAAAGTAATTCCGGGCTGCTCGGGTTGGCAGCCTGTAGCTGTTCGCTTTATTTGCACTAAGAATCAAAAATACAGCGCATGCCTACGTCTTTTTTTCTTTTAAATTATTTATTTTTACACTATTACAACAGCAAGTTCGTTGCCGCAGGCAAACAATCACAGATGCTGGCACAATAGGTGAGGGAGTGCAACAGTCAAACACATTAACAGTTAGAACCAGTACAGTGAATAAATCAGGAAATTAATGAGCGTTCTGAAAGTACAAATGCATGGTCCCCGGTAAGTATATGACGCTGATGTTTAATCAATGCATTTGCTTATTTTTACAGCTCCCCAGGCCCAACTAGCCACAATGTCATAATTTTAAAGTCTGGGTTTGGGGTTCGGCCTCAAATTCGGGTGAAGTCCGGTCCCAAACATGGGCTTTAAAAAAAAAAAAGTCTGTTCGGATCTGCTGAGCCCAAACATTGGCCTAGTTCTAGTCAAAAGCCATAGAGTAACTCACACTGACAAACAACCTTAGCATACACCCCATAAAACTGGTTTACATTAAAAAAATTATATTCATAATGTTTGAAAATAACTTTAACAACAAATGTAGAAAACAGGATCACATTAGTGACACAAGAACTCCTCCTCTGCTCCCCCCTCATCTCCTCTTCGCCCGGGTATCTTCCTTACTCTGGAACTCTCTGCCCGAACACGTCAGACACTCTCCTACCCTGAGAAGCTTCAAGTGTCACCTGAAGACTCACCTATTCCGTCAAGCCTACAACCTGCCATGAGACCCAGGCGACCACCCCATAACTGACATTCCCCCATCCTACTGTATCCCCACCCGCCCCTCCTAGACTGTGAGCCCTTGAGGACAGGGTCCCCTCCGCTCCTGTACCTGTATGTCCTGATTGTCTAGAGTCAGTGTACTTGTGCTTGTCTCCCTTATCCTCATGTAAAGCGCCATGGAACCTAATGACGATATATAAATTAATAATAATTATTATTGCCCACCATTTTTGTTTTTCATATCTTTTATCTGATATTCACTGACTAACAAAAGGGTCACCATGTTTTGAACTTTTGCTTTTCAGGCTCCATATCTCACCATCCTCTACAGCAGAGGTGGGAAACCTTTTTCTGTCGGGGACCATTTTGAAATTTCTACCATCCTTTGGGGACCACACAAAATTATCGACTTGAAAATTACCCACCTATATATGGTTGAACTATAAACTCATCCCGTCTGTGGTGGCTGGGCTGCTTCTCTTTCACATGGCTGTGATGTTATGTGATATTGATCATGGGCTTTTCAATTGCTTCACCAGGTTTGCTAGAGCCATACACATGACATGTTAGTCTTGGAGCATATACATCATTAGGGAGGCTGAGGTAGAGGCAAAGAGATCACTGGTTAGCTGGATGTAAAAGGCAGGAAGTTGGCAAACCACGTCTGCTAACCCAAGCATGGCGGTCCCCAGGGATATGCCCGGGGGCCGCATAAAAGGTCATCGAGAGCCGCATGCGGCCCTGGGGCCTGAGGTTCACCATCCCTGCTCTACAGCTTTGAGCATGAGACAACCTTCATTTTATAGACAATCATTTTGGCTACCTTATACATAAATGTGACTTGAACCTGTTTAGCATATGATTATTTATGCATATTCTTTTCAGGTCATTGCATTGTTACTGTATTGCTCCTGCTGTATAAAAAATATTTGTCTTTCAATATACTACGAATTACAACCTTTTCTCACATTCCCTAATACAGTGCTGCTCACCAATAGAGATGAGCGAACATCTGAGTGTTCGAATTTGGATTTGTTTGCCGAATGTGGCCTGTTTGACGAATTATTCAAACACCATTGAAATCAAAGGCAGGCAATATGAAGCACATAGAAAACACCTTTAAGGTACCTTTACACGCCGCTACAGCATGGTGGAAACAACCGGGTGCTTCACGTGCACGAGCACGCACAAACGGTTGAAAACGGTACCCGCACCGCCTTTACACGCTGCTACAAAGTGCGCTACAGATGGATTTTTCTATCCCTGGATGCACAGAGTTACCTTTTGTAGCGTAGCGTCCCTCATTTACACGCCACTACAACAAGGTAATATGGGCGGACCTGGGGCAGCAGGGACAACACATAGTTGTGGATTACGAGACGCTCGTATGGTGATTGGACAAAGCAATAGCATCATGATTGGCCAGGCAGCGCAGGAAGGCTGTCTAATACATGACGCTATTGCAATTGCGTAGTGTGACTGGTCAGCACCTTAAATATGCCGCCCTATGCAGGGATAACGAATCGTAACGCAGGATCTTCCACCAATGATCGCTGATGGGGCGCGGTATCCCAGAAGCGGTGTCACACTCCAGGTAGATAACTTAGATGTCGAAACAATCCTCCTGTCCCTCATTTACACCCCGCTACACGCCATTACCATTGGGTTGAAATCAACCTGTTTTAGAGCAGTGCTCTGAAACAGGTGCCGCAAGTGACGGGTGGAAACAACCTAGTTTACACGCTGCTACCTCGGGTTGATTTGACGGTGCAAGATACATTTGTCTCATGTACCCGGTTGTTTCCACCATGCTGTAGTGGCGTGTAAAGGTAACTTTAGAGGTGTCCAAAGCTGCCAAACACACACAGACACACACACAGATCATCTTACCGGTCTACTACTGCTTGCTTGCTTACTTGCAGGTCCGCCCTCACTTACTTCTGGTCCGACCCATGAAGCTGCATGCATTCTCACTTCACTGATGGAAAACAGCCAATCACAGATGCTCATGCTCTGTAAGAGTTACAGCCCTAAAATATTAATGTAGTGTGTCACAAACATAAAAAAAAACTTTATAGCGTATCATGGACCTAAAAAAGAAAAACCCTAAAGGCCCCGTCACACCAGTCAACATCGCCGCCGATTACATAGGAGACGTAGTGGCGCGTCCTATCGGCCCTACGTCGCCTAATGTAAAGGGGCGATGTCAGCGGCTGTGACAGCTCGCCTGGTTTCACATCAGTGATGTGAAACCAGGCGGCTGATCTGGGGCGATGTGCTCACATCGCCCCATGTAACCGGCCGCCGGCGAGCTGACATGCGATGGGAGCCATAGGCTCCCAATGTCCTGCATCGCCGCTGGGGTTTTGAGAAACCCCGGAGGCGATGCTGCCTCTGAGCTCACCAGGGCGCCGCCAGAGGTATCGCCCCATGTAAATGGGGGACGGTGACGCGGGCACCAAAAACGTGCGCGCACCCACCAGTCACTGCCGACATCTCTGGCGGCATCAGCAGGTGTAACGGGGCCTTAAGTGTCGCACATGGACCTAAAAAAATACACACTATAGCCGTTTCACCGACCTAAAAAAAAAACGTAACGTGTCACGGTCCTAAAAAAAAAAAATTCATAGCAACGTGTCACAGACCTAAAATAAAACACTGACCTTAAAAAAACCCTTACAGCATGTCTCAGACCTCAAAAAAACCTTATAACGTGTCATGGACCCAAAGAAGAATACACATTATAGCGTGTCACGGATCTACAATAAAACCTTATAGGTTGTCACACCTAAAATAAAATGCGTAACGTGTCAAAGACCTAAAATGACAAAATGTTGTAATGTGTCACGGACCTAAAAACAAAAACCTTATAGCCAGTAGATAATTGTAGTTGGTTAAGGCTAAACCAATTGGGGTCCCTTTACATGCCGCTACCGAAAGGTAGAAACCGGTTGGTATCGGACACAATTGTACCTGATGCCTTGAAAACTCAGCGCAGTAGCGGTGTGTAATTCAGGTTGTTGCTCCCTGTCTCTTCGGATACCTGTCTTTCAGGCATGCTCAAAAACAAGCAGGTAGAAACCCTATGGTGGCGGCGTGTAATCGGGGCACAGGCAAGGTTTTTGGATGTCACAGACCTAAAAAGAACCATTATAGCGTGTTACGGGCCTATAAAAATAAGCGTTATAGCGTGTCACAGACCTAAAAAAAAAAACTTATAAATGTCTCATGCACCAAAAAAAAGTCACGTTTTAAGGACCTAAAAAAAAATTGTTGTAATATGTCACAGACATCAAAAAAATCCTTATAATGTGTCATGGACCTATAAAAAAAAGTAACATATCACGGACCTGAAATCTAAAACCTTATAAAGTGTCACGGACCTAAAAAAAAATACACATTACAGCGTGTCACCGACCTTAAAAAATACAGTTGTAACATGTCACAGACCTAAATAATAATTATTTGCAATGACATAGACAAAAAAACACCTTATAATGTGTCATGGAACTAAAAAAAATACGCCTTACAGCATGTCACAAACCTAAAAAAATACATGATATAACATGTCACAGACCTAAAAAAAAAATTCACATTATAGTGTGGTGCCCCACTGGTCGGGACGCCATGGAGGGGTACTGCACCCAGACCAGACTGTGTAGTATCCCTGTGACCAGGGGACTGGGATGGTTATATGGGACCCTCACCACACGCATCCACACACTCTAGGTTAGGGGACCAATAGGGTTGAACATTTTGAGGCAACCAATCCTGGTGGGAGGAGCTTAGGAAAGTGGTGGAGAGTGAGAAAGTGAGTGCATCAGAAAGCCATTGGAGGGGAACCCTGCGAGAAGCACAGTGGAGGGCACCTCAGGAGAGGTTGCACTGACAGAAGGAGGGATCCTAGGGTGTTGAGGTGCACCCGAATCCTCTGGCCGGGAGGGAACCCAGTCCACAAGCGGAGAACCAGGTCCAAGAGCGGTGCGGGTGTTTATCCCCGAGCCTCCAAACCGGAGGGCACCGACTCCTAGGAGGTCGCCCATACCAGGCATAATCCACAAAGGTACCCATATAGGATCAGGAGGCCCGAGTCAAGTCTCTCAATAGGGATCCGTGGGGACCGGCAAAAGGCTCTGTGTCAGAAGCGCTACGGAAGTTAAGGAGCAAGGAAGCATAGTTAAGGACAGATGAAAAGAATTGACAGGTACACCAAAGAGGTTCCCAAGTAAACTCCCTAACTGCTGGTGACTACCCAGGCCAGGGCAACTTGTTGACTGTAAACAACTGTTTATGGCCTAGTCACCAGTAAAACCCTTGCAGAACTTGAGCAGTGTGAGGTGTTTTATTCAACGTCGCCTGAGGAGCTGCCTCCCGGTTCCATCCTACAGACGGTACCAGCATCTCTACCTGCAGAGCTGCTCCCTGTGTAGAAATCCCTATTCATCACCCATTACTACCCCGAGGATCTCCCTACACCTGCGGGGAGCATTATCAACTAGCTGCCTCATCATCACCCCGGAGGTCTGCAGCAGCGCCGGTATCATTACCGGATACCGTAGGTGGCATCACAAAGACTTTATATTGTTTTTAGTTTTGTCTTTTTCCCCTTTTTCAGCGACCACCAGGGCCATGGGCCTTGGCACAGACCACCCGTGACTACCCCTTTAATCAACGCCCGGGACCGGGTACCCCAAGACCCTGGGGTGGTCAATAGCATTTCACGGACCTAAAAAAAAACAACCTTATAACGTGTCACGAACCTAAACCTAAAAAAAACATGTTGTACCATGTCACGGACCTAAAAACAAAAACCTCATAGCGTGTCACGGATCTAAAAAATAAAACCTTGTAACATAGTAACATAGTAACATAGTTTTTAAGGTTGAAGGAAGACTTTAAGTCCATCTAGTTCAACCCATAGCCTAACATGTTGATCCAGAGGAAGGCAAAAAAAACCCATGTGGCAACACTAATCTCCACATTGGGGGAAAAAATTCCTTCCTGACTCCAGATACGGCAATCAGACTAATTCCCTGGATCAACGCCTTATCAAAGAATCTAGTATATATAACTGGTAATATTATAGTTTTCAAGAAAGGCATCCAGGCCCTTCTTAAATGTTAGTAGTGACTCACTCATTACAACATCATGTGGCAGAGAGTTCCATAGTCTCACTGCTCTTACAGTAAAGAATCCACGTCTGTGATTATGATTAAACCTTCTTCCCTCCAGACGTAGAGGATGCCCCTTGTCCCAGTCTCAGGCCTAAGAGTAAAGAGATCATTAGAAAGGTCTCTGTACTGTCCCCTCATATATTTATACATTATTATAAGATCACCCCTAAGCCTTCGTTTTTCCAAGCTAAATAACCCCAAGTTTAATAACCTGTCTTGGTATTGCAGACCCCTTAGTCCTCTAATAACTTTTGTCGCTCTTCTCTGGACCCGCTCTAGTTCAGCTATGTCTTTCTTATACACCGGAGACCAGAATTGTACACAGTATTCTAAGTGTGGTCGCACTAGTGACTTGTATAGAGGTAAAATTATGTTCTCCTCATGAGCATCTATGCCTCTTTTAATACATCCCATTATTTTATTTGCCTTTGCAGCAGCTGCCTGACACTGGCCACTAAATGTGAGTTTGTCATCTACCCATACACCCAGGTCTTTTTCAGTGACAGTTTTGCCCAGTGTTTTACAATTAAGCACATAATTATACCTTTTGTTTCCTCTGCCCAAGTGCATGACTTTACATTTATCCCCATTAAAGCGCATTTGCCATTTAGCAGCCCAAGCTTCTAGTTTACATAAATCCTCCTGTAATATAAAATTGTCCTCCTCTGTATTGATTACCCTGCAGAGTTTAGTGTCATCTGCAAATATTGAGATTCTACTCTGTATGCCCCCTACAAGGTCATTAATAAATATATTAAATAGAAGCGGGCCCAACACTGACCCCTGTGGTACCCCACTGTTAACTGTGACCCATTCTGAGTGTGTTCCATTAATAACCACCCTTTGTAGGGTGTCACTTGCCTAAAAATTAAAATCCTATAGCGTGTCACGGACCTAAATAAAATACATGTTATGGCACATCACTAACCCAAATAATTAAACTTTATTATGGACCTAAAAAAACAGACCTAAGAAAAAATCATTATAGCATGTCAAGGACCTAAAAAAAAAACCTTATAACTTGTCATGGGCAAAAAAAGACATGTTATAGTGTGTCACAGACCTAGAAAAATACACGTTATAGCATGTCACAGACCTAGAAAAATACACGTTATAGCATGTCACAGACCTAGAAAAATACACATTATAGCATGTCACATACCAAGAAAAATACACGTTATAGCATGTCACGAACCTAGAAAAATACACGTTATAGCATGTCACAGACCTAGAAAAATACACGTTATAGCATGTCACATACCAAGAAAAATACACGTTATAGCATGTCACATACCAAGAAAAATACACGTTATAGCGTGTCACGGACCTAGAAAAATACACGTTATAGCGTGTCACGGACCTAGAAAAATACACGTTATAGCGTGTCACGGACCTAGAAAAATACACGTTATAGCGTGTCACAGACCTAGAAAAATACATGTTATAGCATGTCACATACCAAGAAAAATACACGTTATAGCGTGTCACGGACCTAGAAAAATACACGTTATAGCGTGTCACGGACCTAGAAAAATACACGTTATAGCGTGTCATAGACCTACAAAAATACACGTTATAGCGTGTCATAGACCTAGAAAAATACACGTTATAGCGTGTCACAGACCTAGAAAAATACACGTTATAGCCTGTCATAGACCTACAAAAATACACGTTATAGCATGTCACATACCAAGAAAAATACACGTTATAGCGTGTCACGGACATCAAAAAAACGTAACATGTCAGGGACTGAAAAACAAAAACCTTATAGCGCGTCACGGATCTAAAAAATAAAACCTTATAGGGTGTCACTGACTAGGGATGAGCGAGTATACTCGCTACTATTTGGTACTCGCTGAATAGTAGGGTACTCGGGCTACTCGTTACTCTGAGAGTATCCTTGTGATTACTCGCAGAGTAACGAGTCCATTGTGAATCAATGGGAAATGCAATTCCTCTGGTGCTGGACCCTATAAAGAGGTCTGGCAGCAGAGGAAAAACCTGCAATTCCCCACTTCATTGTTTAAAAGCCAGCGGTAAAAAGCCGCCAGCTTTTAAACAATGCTGAAACCCCCTACTAGATTCCCCGTCGCCTGACAGCAGGATCCTCCGCTCCCCCCACCGCCTCCCCACCCGATCCTAACTTAGGATCGGGTGGGGTGGCGGTGGGGGGAGCGGAGGATCCTGCTGTAAGGCAGCGGGGAGCGCAGAACCGACCGCAGCACGCAGGGAGCTGTCCGCGGTCGTAAACTGAGTTCAATCCGGATTCTCCCGGATTGCCCCAGTCCGGAGCATTCCGGCGCAATAGAGTCCCATGTTATAGGACGTCGGATTGCACCAGACCAGTACAATCCGGGAGAATCTGGTTTGATCCGGTTTTCTCTGTGACACCTTCCCGCTGGGATTTTCAAATGAACAGCTGACTCAGGTCACCTGTTCATTTGAAGTAGCGATGCTGGCCTGGCAGGGTTCATGTAAGTTCATGCTTGCCTGCATGAACTCACATGAACTTTCCCACGCCAGGGTGCACAGCTCTGCTACATCTCTGGTGGAGGTTTTCTACCAGAGATGTAGCAGAGCTAAAGAAGAACCCTGGATTGGACTACGTCGGACGGAAGAGGATTTTTTTAAAATAAAGATGGAGTCCCTAAGTGTGGTTTTGGTTTTTTTCAAATAAAAATAATTTTTCTTGGTGTTGTGTTTTTATTTAAACAATTTAATAGAAATTCATGGGGGTCATGTCTAATATTGGCGTGACTCCATGAATTTCGGGCTTAGGGCCAGCTGATAACAAAAAGCTGGCCCTAACCCCTTTATTACCCAGTGAGCCACCGCACCAGGGCCCTGGAAGAGTTGGGTTCAGCGCCAGAATATGGCGCTTGAATGAACGCGCCATTTTCTGGGATGGCTGCGGGCTGCCATTCGCAGCGGGGGGTGCCCAGAAGGCTTGGGCCTCCCTGCGCTGCGGATTCCAGCCCCCAGCTGTCTAGCTGTACCTGGCTGGACATAGAAATCCCATGCATTTTTGTTTTTATTATTTAATGAAATTCATGAAATAATAAAAAATAAGGGCTTCCCAATATTTGTGTGTCCAGGCAGGTCCAAATAGTCAGCTGGGGGTTGGGGGCAGCCCGTTGCCACCTGCTGTATCCGGCTGGATACAAAAAGACGGCGAAGCCCACGTCAAAATGTTTCTGAAAAATCCATTAAATTTAACACCACCTGCAGCATTGGATATTTGAGCAGGATTGGTAGTGGTCTCAATGCTTAGCTATATGTCTGTATCCTACAAGATGAGTTACGTCATACACTCGAGTACTATGGGTATAAAAATAACGACATAGCGCTCTAGCAGGGCAATGACCAGAAGCAAATGAGAGATTGGTAAAGAAGTGGTTCAATGACAATGAAGTAGAGATGCTGGATTGTCCCCACGGTCCGCAGACCTCACCCCAATCAAGAGCTTGTGGGTGGAGTTGAAGGTAAAGCTGTATACGGTACATACCTAAGTGAGGTGACCAGTATATACCAACATTGCGACTATAGAGGAGACCAGGGAGCAGGTTTCAGTGAAAGCATGCTTGGATATGATCAAGAGCTGCCTGGAAGGACTTAAGCAGTGTTGACAGCCAAAGATGGATTTACTAAATATTCACATATTAATAAAAAATTTAAATTTAGATTTTTGGGAGCAAAACAGTAAAACTGCCTTCACCTGAGAAGAATCTGCATAACTAATCATATGCTAAATAGCTGCAAGTCACATTTATGTATGAGATAGCCAGGATAAATGTACAGTGGGTAGAGAAAGTATTCACACCCCTGTAAATGTTTCACTCTTTATTTCATCGCAGCCATTTAGTAAAGTCAAAAAAGTTCATTTTTTCCCAATAATGTGCACTCCGCACCCCATCTTCACTGAAAAACACAGACATGTAGATATTCGTGCAAATGTATTAAAAAAGAAAAACTGAAATCTCACATGGTCATAAGTATTCAGCCCCGGTCTTTATGGCAGAGTGGCCCAACGGAAGCCTCTCTAAAGTGCAAAACATATGAAAGCCCACAAAAAACACATAAAGGACTCTCAGACTATGAAAAATAAGATTCTCTGGTCTGATGAGATGAAGATAGACTTTTTTGGTGATAATTCTAAGCGATATGTGTGGAGAAAACCAGGCCCTGCTCATCACCTGCCCAACACAATCCCAACAGTGAGACATGGTGGTGGCAGCATCATACTATGGGATGGGGGGGGGTTCAGCTGCAGGAACAGGACAACTGGTTGCAATTGAAGGAGACTTGAATGCGGCCAAGTACATAGATATCCTGGATGAAAACCTCCTCCAGATCTCTGGACCTCAGACTTGGCTGAAGCTTCACCTTCCAACAAGACAATGACCCTAAGCCACAGCTAAAATAACAAAGACGCGGCTTCACCACAACTCTGTGACCATTCCTGACCGGCCCAGCCAGAGCCCGGACCAAAACCCAATGGAGCATCTCTGGAGAGACCTGAAAATGGCTCCACCAATATTCACCATCCAACCTGCCGGGACTGGAGAGGATCTGCAAGGAAGAATGGGCGAGGATCCCCAAATCCAGGGGGAAACTGCATCATTCCCAAGAAGACTCATGGCTGTACGAAAGGTGCAAATACTCAATACTGAGCAAAGGAGCTGAATACTTATCCTCACTACTGAGCAAAGGGGCTGAATACTTATCCTCACTACTGAGCAAAGGGGCTGAATACTTATCATCAATACTGAGCAAAGGGGCTGAATACTTATCCTCACTACTGAGCAAAGGGGCTGAATACTTATCATCAATACTGAGCAAAGGGGCTGAATCCTTATCACCAATACTGAGCAAAGGGGCTGAATACTTATCCTCACTACTGAGCAAAGGGGCTGAATACTTATCCTCAATACTGAGCAAAGGGGCTGAATACTTATCAACACTGAGCAAAGGGGCTGAATACTTATCATCAACACTGAGCAAAGGGATTGAATACTTATCATCAACACTGAGCAAAGGGGCTGAATACTTATCATCAATACTGAGCAAAGGGGCTGAATACTTATCATCAATACTGAGCAAAGGGGCTGAATACTTATCATCAATACTGAGCAAAGGGGCTGAATACTTATCAACACTGAGCAAAGGGGCTGAATACTTATCACCATGGGAGATTTCAGTTTTTCTTTTTTAATAAATTTGTACAAATGTCTACATTTTTGTGTTTTCAGTCAAGATGGGGCAGAGTGACATTAATGAGCAAAAAGAATAAATTTTTCTTGAATTTACCAAATGGCTGCAATGAAACAAAGAGTGAAAAATGTAAAGGGGTATGAATACTTTCCTTACCCACTGTATATAAAATAAAGGTAGTCTCACACTGAAAGCTGTAGAGCAGGGGTTCCCAACTCCAGGCCTCGAGGGCCGCCAACAGTGCATGTTTTCAGGATCTCCTTAGTATTGCACAGGGGTTGGGATCATTACCTGTGCAGATCATCACATTAACATCTGTGCAATACTAAGGAAATCCTGAAATCCTGCACTGTTGGGGACCTCTGCTGTAGAGGATGGTGAGATATGGGGCTAGAAAGTCAAAAGGTCAAAATATTGTTACTTTTTTGCTTGTCACTATAAGGCTAGGGTCACACTTAAGGCTGACGCAAGCGCTAAAAACTTTGAAAATCAGCTGCAGCACATAGTGTTAAAGGTGTGCGCTGCCAGTGCACCGGAGACCCATAGAAACCCGGTGTTTACCTTAGCAGCAGTCACACACAAAGCTCCAGGATGTGCGCTTTAGCTGAGTGCACAGGAACCGCAGTCTGCAGTGCACGCTCAGCTAAAGCGCACATCCTGGAGCTTTGTGTGTGACCGCTGCTAAGGTAAACACCGGGTTTCTATGGGTCTCCAGTGCACTGGCAGCGCATAGCGGTAACACTATGCGCTGCAGCTGATTTTCAAAGTTTTTAGCGCTAAGTGTGACCCTAGCCTAAGCCTATCTAAACATGGCCAGAGACCTCAATACTGCACTTAGCCTTAAGATATAATTGGAGAAGAGACTTCACAGGGATGTTCCTAATAGGACTATGGGATTGTAGACCCTCCTTCTGATGCTCATCAGTGGTCCCAGTAGTCACTCCCTGATGGTCAGACATATTGTCAGTTTCTATATTGGAAATGTGATTTATGTTTGTGGAAAGACACTTGGTATGTCATATTGATTTACACACCTGGACAATATGATTTACCTTTTGCACTTCCACATATGTTAATCATTGCTTTAAATGGGTATTGCTGCCTGTAGAATGAATATTTGTGATATCTATACGTCCTGCACCAATGACCTCCTTCTCATCTCATTTTCTTATTGCTAGATTGTATGACAATAAATTACCAGGCAGCCCCTGCATCCATTTAACTTCTGCAATAAGGAATAACCCGTCCCTGAAGCAGCTTGTCCTGTCTTATAACAATCTATATGGACCTCACTTCGATGACTTATTGAAAGCTCTGTCCAGTCCAGCCGGGAAGCTCGAGTTCTTAGAGTAAGTATCAGAGATGATAATTAGACTGAGACATGTAAGATGGATTTTATTTCATATCCTCCTTCACACCAGGGTTATATCACCTTGTTATGGGACTGTTATGAATTGGCATTATAATCCGGTGAGCCTGTGTTTGGTGGTCTGAGCCCAGCACATTCACTCTTTGTCTGTTTGAGCGCAATCCACTCTCCTCTCTACCTTCCGAAGTCCAAATATTAAAATTAGAGATGAACGAACAGCTCAGGGTTCGAATTTGATTTGTTTCACCAAATGCGGGGTGTTCCCTGAAGTGTTCAACAAACATTCATCGAACTTTCCGGAACCCATTGAAATCAATGGCAGGCATCATGAAACACGTAGAAATTGCCTTCAAAAGTGTTCAAAAGCTGCCAAACTGCTCAAATTAGTGCCAGACATCAGGAAAAGTGACAACAATCTACCTAGAGTAAAATTAGTCTCATCACGTAGCATGGGTGCAGGAGATACGGTCCGTGCACACTCTTCACAATCAGTTCAAAATAGGAGGTGGCTCACACTACCTTGAATTTCAGAGGTAGGTGAAACTCAGTTAGAATTGACAGATGGATGAGACACCGGGGAAAAGTGGCAGGAGTTTTCTACATTAGGTAAAAGGAAGATGAGTGACAGATGTAGGCATGTCAGTAAAGAGACCCTAAAAGGAGTCCTCATTTCCAAAAATTAGGGTCACACCACAGGAAAGTGGTATCCATTAAAACATTTTATATTGGGCCACAATAGGAGCAAGGCTGGAGGTCTGGGCCCAACACTTCAAGGTTGAGTATTTAGGAAGTGGTGCACAAGGGTCATGAGCAGGTATTGTGCTCAAAGGGTACCATCACACCTGGAGATATCGCCGGCGATTTCTATGGCGACGCATGTGCGCGCACGTTTTTGCGAGTCGCCCAACGTCGCCGTTGCCTCTTTACACGTGGCAACAACTCAGGCGACGATTCGGCGATGAGCCTGACTGGAAGGTGCCTGAGCGTCGCCCATGAGCAATCAAGTCGGTGGTGGACGCTTCTGCGTCACACAGAGCTACCACATTAGCGATGTGGGCGTAATTTTGACCAGCGTCTCGGAGGTAGGCGTTACACATTATGTTGTGTGACAACTCGAAGAAGTGTGATTGGTTGCAAACAAACACCAATTAAACTGTGTCCTTGTTCGCAGCGCCACATCGTAAAATGTAAGCATGCATGTGCGTATTGGCTTGGTGCTCAGTCAACTCTCGTGTGATGTGTTGCGAATTATTGCTAGACGCAAAAGATTGACAACGTTATGGCATATGAACGCACGGGAGATATGTCACATGTTGACGGGGGCCCAGAGGCGCAAAAGCCACAGGATACAGGAAACATGAAGGCTGCCAAGACAGCGCTCTGATGCTGACATTAGTTGACGTGTAATGACAAATGTGTTGATGTTAACACACATTTTTGCCCGTCGCACATCTCTGCACTTTTGAACACAGCTGCAAACACAGAGGCCACATCAATGTGCTACTGTACAGTATGTACGCTCCTGGGTAATACACTGTTGGCCGCACACATCATCACATATGGCGCCGAGAAACAAGACAACCAATCGGGACGCTCGAGCTGCCACCAATCCACGCAGACCGGCAGAGGTAGTAAATACGCCCTGAAACTCCTACCGGACATGTTTAGACGATGTGTGCTGTCGCTCTTGACATCGCTCTTGACATGTTACACAGGGCGATCAGCACACATCGCCCCAAAATAGTCGCCTGGTTTCAGAGCTCTGATGTGAAACCAGGGAACCACTCAGATGTGTCGCCCTCGCCCATTTACATTAGGTGACGCTATGGCGATGTCGCCAGTGACAGGCCACGCCTCAGCATCGCCTATGAAATCACCGGCGATATCTCCAGGTGTGACGGTACCCAAAGAGTCCTGCTCAAGGAATGCACCACACAGCAAAGAGACCCTAACAATAGTCCCCACTTTTTTAGACACAATTGCCCCAGAGTTGAAATAGTGTAATATGGAGCTTAATGCAGCACACAGAAAAGTACACCAGTGCCGAGTCTGCCCATTCTAATACTGGGGTGGAAAAGTCCCGGAAGTTCCATGACTTGTTCATCTTGATAAATGTTAGATGATCTACACTCTCGGTGGACAACTGGATGCGCTTATCCATCAGGACCCCACCAGCAGTGCTGAAGACACATTTTGAGAGAACACTGGCTGCAGGGCACGAAAAAAATCTCCAAGTCATGAGTGTTAAGCTCAGGCCACTTTCCCAATTTTGAAGACCAAAATGCACAAGGGTCCAGTTTCACAGTCATGTAAAGATAACAATGAACAAAGAGGTGCTCCTGGGTTATGCCAGGTGGTCCAGTGGGGCACTAAATTTAGTAAGGTAACCCACTAACCTTACCAGGTTGTGCACTCTTGCACAACACCGGGGAGGGCCTGGATAGTGAGCCACTGCTGGAGACCACCGGTCTGCGCCGAAAGCTGAAATCAGGAAGTCACTTAACTGGAAAGACGTAACCGCAGGTCCTCGCAGGTCTGAGGCTATGGATCTCCACCACTCAGTGCAGCTCCTGCTGCAGTGCCCTCACAGAGGGATGGAAGACAGATGATACAATTGTAGTACAGTCTACTGGAGATAGGGAGAAGGGATCTGTGTTTTATTACAAACTTTTATCAAAAGAAATGTCACGATGTGTTTCGACAGCGGTATGCTGCCTTCATCAGGTGTAAAGGTACCGTCACACGCGCCAATATTGCTAGGCAATTTCACTGGCAATTTGTTGGTTGCAGTGAAATCATGGACACATTGTTCTATTTTGTTGCTGTGTACAAATGTAACAATGTGTCCATGAGTTCACTGCAACCAGCAAATTGCCAGTGAAATTGCCTAGCAAAATTGGCGCGTGTGACAGTACGTTAAGGGATATTACACACAGTGAACATTTATATAGCAACATTCAACCAATGAGCAAATATCTTTTAAAATGGGCTTTTAACCTCTAATTTGCCTAAAAGTGCATTGATTACCACCTATATATGTTGATTAATAGAGTTAGGAATAAAATGCTAAATAATTAAACTAGTCCTGGATTAAAACATATAAAAAGCACCACAAATTAATTAAAATAAAGTAAAAATAAAAAATAAAACCAATGAATAATTGTGATAACTTCATGCAGAGAAAGAATTAGAGTGAGTGCCTAGAACATATGTATCGAGCCCCGCCCTCTCCACATAGCCATGCCTACTACATAAAGTTGTCTACATGTATCGAGCCATGCCCACTCCACATAATCACACCCACTCTGCATAGTCCCACCTCCTCATAGCTACACCCTCCGCCTACTCCACATAACAATGCACACTTCACACAGGAAATCTCACTTTTCAGCCTGCATCTACATATCCCCGCCTCCTCCACATAGCCCAGCCCCGGGATTATGTGTAAGGATGAAGCTATGAAGGGGAGAGGCTATATGTGGGGGTGGCACTATGAAAGGGACAGGGCTACCTGGAGGGGCGGAGCTATGTGTAAGGGTAGAGCCAAGAAGGCTGATTTTGCCATATATGAGCAATATTACCATTATGAACATTATGACCATATATGGACATTACACCCGGACAACACTGTGCTCTACAGCTAGTATATACGGTAATAAAGAAAAGAAAAAAATTAATATTTTTTTACATGGTAAACTATGAAATCAAACGTAAATACCTTAAATAAGGGGAATGAGAAAACTAATTTTTTTTGTAAAGAAAGTTATTTTTTAAAAATAATGAAAACAGGGAGAAGGGTGGATCCCTTATGCAAATCATATTTCAACTGATTACATTCTGTAGACTCAATTTTAACCCCTCGGGGGATAAGGTACCCAACTTGTATATTCAAAATCTCTCTGTTGAGTAGACTGCTATACTTTCATACGGTATCAGCGATATGGTCGATAATAATTAATCTCATTTGCTTAGGTTCTTTTTAAAGTTTAACAGAGAAATACTTAGAAACACCTTGGAGTAGAAATCCATTCCTGATGTTTTTTTGATGTTTTTTCAACCTGACATGCATTGATTGAATTGTGCGCCCTATATACTGTAGGCCACAAGTGCATTGAACCAGGTAAATCACATATGAAGATTAACAAATGTTCTACCTACTTTCTCTAAGCTCTCTCTATTCATGTATTTCTATTATTTATACTTCACTCCTCTGTAAACTTCAAAATAAAAGATTCATTCATCTGTCTATCACAGTGAGTTCTCTGTTGACCACTCCCCAAGGAATGAATATTCATGAATCACTGCCCTGTTTTACCCTCCTTGTTTCTGCGCATCTCTGCCGCTGTCCAGTGCTGAAATTTCAGCAGCTCGTGTGTAGGGGAGCTGCCCGCGGTGGTGAAGTTTCAGCTGTGGAGCTCTCCATGGTGCTTAACTTCAGCGCTCGCTCAGTAAAAAACAGCTGATATTTCACCACTGCGGGCAGCTCCCCTGCACACGTGGTGTTGAAATTTCAGCCATGGAGCTCTCCATGGTGCTTAACTTCCGTGTTGGCTCAGTAAAATGCATCCTAGAAATTATACTTTTTTTTTAGCATGATTCGGGGCGATCCGGTGCACATAGCCTCCCATGTTATGGGCGTTGGATTGCACCAGATCCGAGAGGATCCGGTTCTGTTTGTTTTTGGCGTTGGACACAAAAAATGATGCAGACTCCGATTTTGTGTCTGGAGCCAAAAATGAAAAGAACTGGATCCTCCTGGAAAAGCACAAAACCTGTGGCCAAATAAGGTCAATCCGGCACCATAGGGATACATGGGGGCAAAACATGATCCCTGGCTATCCATTTCAAAACGGATACACATGGATCCACAAAAATGCAGTGTGAAGCGGGCCTTATAAACAGAAATCTCACAGACAGCACAGACTAGGGATGCAGGGGCAGCATACGATGCACAGATTTAAATAGGTGCAGATTTTAAGACGTGCAATATGCAGTTATACCGGGCAGGAATCTAACAGTCTTCTCATCTCACCCCATTCATTCATCTGATGTGATATAATCTTACTTAGATTGTTCAGGAATGCTGTAATAAGGTCATCTGTCTTTAAGGCTTTATAGCCCATTCTTGCCTGCAACCCTGTTTATTTATCTGGCTTTGCATGTTCCCCTACTGTCTTAAGGCTCCGTCACACACTATGATGTCCCAGCGATCCCACCAAGCGATCAGCGACCAGCGAGAACCCTGGTATCCAGTGTAAATGTTGGGTAACTAAGTGCAGCGCTGCGCTTAGTTACCCAATGTTTACCCTGATTGCCAGCCTCCCAGCATGTGCGGTGCGAGGTCGTTGATCGTTGGTCTCCTGCTGTCACACACGCCTATGCTGGCCGCCCAGCGGGAGACCAACGATAAAGAAATGGACCAGACCCTTCTTCCACGATCAACGAACTTATCATTGGTCGTTGATACGTGTCACACAAAAAGATGTCGTTTTGACGTCGATGCAAAGTCACAAAACCGGTGACGTTGCAACAATATCGTTAACGATATTGTAGCGAGTAACGGGGCCTTTAAGTTAGTGTGATTGGTTGATTGATTAATGAGTTAAATTGACCCTAATCTAAGGACAAGCTCCCCTATAAATTTAGACATAGCCTAGGGGCAGCATACGATGCACAGATTTAAATAAGTGCAGATTTTAAGAAGTGCATTATGCAGTTATACCGGGCAGTTAAACAGGGCAGGAAGCCGGTAAGTCATGCCAGACAAACAGACATATAACTTGTTCACGTGCTGCAAAATGTGTTCACTATTTGTATTTGCATCATTTTTGTGCTAGCTGCTTCCATGCCTCATATCCAGTGGCGTAACTAGAGTCTGGTGGGCCCCAGAGTCTGGTGGGCCCCGTGTAACGTTATAAGTTCTATAAAGAGTCACAAATTGACCCCTGCTATATATGGTCCTCCTCCTGGAATATGGCCCTTATCGTAGTATATTTGGTCTTCCTCCTCCTGTCACCATAGTCGTCCCATTATTATAATGCATCCCCATATTCCTCCATATATTACAATATACCCCCATAGTCCTCCATGTATTATAATGGATCCTATAGTTCCCCATTCATAAGGTAGTCCCAATAGGCTAGGGTCACACAGCCCAGCCATTTTTGCTTCAGGACCGTTTTTGAGGAAACATTTTTTTTGTTTTAAGTCCCAAAAACGGATCTGTTAATGGATGGTGCACTTAGGTGCACCTGCGTTATTCAAAAATGGCCATCTGGGTTTCCTGGACACAAAAAGAGGTGCTAGCAACGTTTTTTGGTGCTAGTAAAAACGGACCGGTTTTTTTAACATGGGGCCCTATGGGAACACGGTCCGTATTTTAGAGCATTGTTTAGACACCATCATAAAAATGGTCCGTTTTTCCAATATAATTTTAAGAAAAAAAAACAAAGTCCAAAAAATGTGGAGATGCACAGGAGGGTCAAAACCACCCTTAAAAAAACATATATGTTTTTTTTTTAAACCAAGAAAAATGCAGATTCCTCTGTGTGACCCTTGCCATAGTCATCCAATTATTATAATGCACCCCCACTAACCTACATATAGTAGCCTCATAGTCCTCCATATAGTATAATACAGTCTCACAGCCCTCCATATAATATAATGCAGCCTCACAGCCCTCCATATAGTATAACGCAGGCTCTGTTCTCCATGTAGTGCAGCCTCTATAGTACAGCCTTATACTGTATATGCAGCCTCATAGCTCTCCTTATAGTACAGGCTCATATAGTGCAGCCTTATATCTCTCTATATAGTGCAGCCTTATATATGCAGCCTAATAGCTCTCCATGTAGTGCAGCCTTATATCTCTCTATATATTGTGTTATATATGCAGCCTTATATATGCAAAAATAGGATTAGTGACAACTACTCAAAACGGTAGACTCACTCCAAAACTGAGTGTCACCCCCCATATTAGCCTATTCCAGTAGTGGAGTCTTCTGCACTCCTTCTCCTGTGTCCCTCACTCTCCTCCTATGCCTCCCGTTTTCCTGTGTCCCCAGCTCTCCTCCTCCTCTGTCCCCCATTCTCCTGTGTCCCCAGCTCTCCTTCTCCTCTGTCGCCCGCTTTCCTCCTCTCACCATTGTCTTGTTCTCCGCTCTCTTCAATGAGCAGCCAGGACCGGACACGGCTGCCGGGACAACAGGCTTGAGGGGGCGGAGGCACCGCTCATGTCCCTGGTCACCTGACCAGCATCAGTCACCTGACCCACAGGGAAGAAAGAGGATGTGGCTGGAGAAATGACTGACAGCTTCCCAAGGAAGCACTGTCCTGACTCTGTGCGGCAGTGTGTGCCCTGCGCAAGGGGGTGGCTGGCGACGCGGGCCCCCTATAGGTCCAGGTCCCATTGCAGCTGCGACCCCTGCGACCATGAATGTTACGCCACTGCTCATATCTACTGCTCTTTCACACACCTAGTTCACTCAATCCATATCAGTCCCTCTTTGCTCCCCGCTCCTTAGTACTGCGCTCATGCTCTTTTTAGAATGTTAAACCCAGATTTATCGACACCCTCCATACAATATAAGAGACAGCTTCACAAACCCCTTAACCATCTACTCACTCTTTTTATTCTTCTGCTCCTAGTTGCAGGGAACATTGAACCAAATCCAAGCCCTTCTTATCATAGTAAACTTAACTCCTTCCCTATTACTCTCAGAAACTCCAGGAATTTAATTAATATCCCCCTGCATGTCATCTGTCTCAGCATGCAACAAACTCTCTTACATCCACAACTTTTTCCTTTCACATAACATTGACCTCCTAGCTCTTACAGAGGCCTGGATTCAGCCTTCGGACACTACCACTGCTGCTGCTCTTCCATATGGTGGCCTCCAATTTTCTCCTACCCCCTTGACCTGAGAACAGATCAGGTGGAGGTGTTGGTATGCTGCTGTCAACAAATTGTGCTTTTCAAGTTCTCCTATCTGTTCCCTCACTTATCTTCCCTTCTTTTGAGGCACACACTGTAAGACTCTGCAAGACCTTCTCCCTGTGAGTGGCAGTAGTTTATCGACCTCTAGGCCTCTCACGTCAATTTACTTGTTCACTTTGCGATCTGGCTTCCACACTTTCTAGCCTGCAATCTTGCCATTCTCATCATGCGGGACTTAATATTCCTATTGACAACCCCATGTCCACATCTGTATCTCATCTTTTAACCCCAACCTTCTCTCTTGGTCTTTCACAACTTGTAAGTCTGCCACACATGAAGATTGGAATACATTGGACCTGATCTTCTCCTGGCTCCGCTCAGGGCATGATTTTACAAATTCTTCTCTTCCACTCTTTGACCACAACCTTCTTTCATTCTCAGTCAAGTACTGCCAACCCTTCAAGGACACCCCCAACTCATTCAAGTATAGGAAAATACGTGCCATTAACACTCAGAATACTTATAAAGAATTTACAGTCTTCACTCGCCCCAATCTCCTCCCTCTCTTGTCCTGACTCTGCTCTAAAACTCTGTAATGAAACACCGCAAAGTGCCCTGGATGAAGCTGCACCTCCTACACTTAGAACAACTGGGCACCGACAGCGGCAACCATGGCACACACTACAAACACTGTTTCTCCAGCGGTGCTACAGGTGCATAGAACGCCTGTGGAGAAAATCCAACCTGGCCGAAGATTTCATCCATTATAAGTTTATGCTGAAAACATACAACACCGCCCTTCACCTCTCCAAACAAGCGACTTCAACACCCTTCTCACTTCATTAGCCAACAATCCTAAACGACTCTTTGACACTTTTCATTCCCTCCTCAGTCCAAGAATACAGGCCCCAACCACCAGCCTCAGCGCTGACGATTTGGCCAAATATTTTAAGGACAAAATTGAGAACATGCGACCAGAAATTTCCTTACAGCCTCAGAACATCATGCATTATCTTCCCTCCTGCACTTCATCCAATTCACTTTCGGTCTTTGATCCGGTCACAGAGGAAGAAGTCACCCGGCTTCTTGCATCTTCTCGCCCTATAACCTGCACTAGCGACTCTATTCCCTCACATCTCCTTCAATCCCTTTCCACAGCTGTCACATCTCACCTAACTAAAATATTTAATTTTTCCCTCTCATCTGGTGTTTTCCCCTCCTCCTTCAAACATGCCAGCATACATCCATTATTAATAAAAAGCATCCCTCGACCAGAACTCTGTTGCTAACTACATACCTGTCTATAATCTCCCCTTCATCTATAAACTCTTGGAATGTTTGGCCACTCCCGTATGATCCGCTATCTCTCTGACAATTCTCTTCTTGACCCTCTACAATTGTTCTCCGCTCATTACTTTCTACTGAAACTGCCCTCACTAAAGTCTCTAATGATCTTCTAACAGCTAACTCTAATGGTCACTACTCCCTGTTGATCCTCCTGGATCTCTCCGCTACATTCGATATGGTGGATCACCAGTTCCTCCTCTCTCTACTCCACTCTATTGGGCTCAAGGACACCACTCTCTCCTCTCCGACCGTTCCTTCTCTGTATCTTTTGCCAGTTCCTCTTCCTCTCCTCTTCCCCTCATGGTTGGGGTTCCTCAGGGTTCAGTCCTAGGTCCCCTTCTCTTCTCTCTATACACTGCCCCCATTGGACAAACCATCAGTAGATTTGGTATTCAGTACCAGCTCTATGCTGACGACACCCAATTATACACATCTTCTCCTGACATGACCCCCACATTACTACACAATACCAGTGATTGTCTGTCTGCTGTCTCTAACGTCATGTTTTCTCTCTACCTTAAACTGAATCTGTCAAAAATGGAACTTCTCTTGTTTCCTCCCTCTCCTAACCTTCCGAAACCTAATATTGCCCTTTTTGTATGTGGTTCTACCATTACTCCTCAGCAGCATGCTCGCTGTGTATGGGTTATATTTGACTCGGATCTCTCCTCTCCCCACATCTGGTCACTCGCTCGCACATGTCAGCTACACCTCAAAAACATCTCTAGAATTCGACCGTTTCTTACTGTTGATTCTGCAAAAGCTCCAAGGGTACCGTCACACCTGGCGATGTCAGCGGCGGTTTTTTAGGCGATGCGGGGGCGTGGCCTATCACCACCGACATCGCTAATGCGTCGCCCTATGTGATTGGGCAAGGGCGACACATTTGACTGGTCGCCTGGTTTCAGAGCAGTGCTCTGAAACCAGGCGGCCGATCTGGGGCGATGTGTACACATCGCCACATGTAAGCGTCCGACAGCGACCTGACAGGCAATGGGAGCCATAGGCTCCCATTGTACTGCATCGCCACTGGGGTTTTGAGACACCCCGGCGGCGATGCCGCCTGTTAGTTCGGCGGTCCGTCGCCGGAGGTGTCGCCCCATGTAAATGGGGGACGGCGACACTGGCAGGGCACCAAAAATGTGCGCGCTCCCACCAGTCGCCGTCGACATCTCCGGTGCCGTCGCCAGGTGTCACAGCACCCCAACTGTTCCCCTTGTTCATTCTCACCTGGATTACTGCAATTCTCTATTAATCGGTCTCTCTCTTACTAAACTCTTTCCTCTCCAATCCATCCTCAATGCAGCAGCCAGGATCATATTCCTCTCCAACCACTTTACCGATTACTCCTGTGCCAGTCATTGCACTGGTTGCCAATCCGCTATAGAGTACAATATAAAATTATCACTCTCACCCACAAAGTACTCTGCAGTTCTGCACCCCCTACATCTCCTACCTCATCTCTGTCTATCGCCCTACACGTGCCCTCCGCTCCGCAAGTGACCTAAGACTGTCATCAGCTACAATTCGAACCTCCTACTCCCGTCTCCAGGACTTTTGATGAGCTGCACCTATTCTCTGGAACGGATTACCAAGAACAATTCAATTAATTCCCAATTCCAATAGTTTTAAGCGAGCCTTAAAAATGCATCTCTTTAGACTGGCCTATCCCCTCACCTCACTTGTCTAACTATTCCTATCTTCCCTTTTCCAAATCTGGCCTCTTGTGTCATCTGTCTGCACCTGCAGATTGTCTGTCTGTCCCCCAAACATAATATAGCACTTTATCTGTACTTGTAAAGACCCTGGCTGGTGATCGGTTCATGCAGCATTATGTGAATCCCCTATTTATTATATTGATGGCTGAACCATATATGATGGCACTTTTTACCATTTACATTTTGTGCCTCCCCTATTTCCTCATAGATTGTAAGCTCTTGCGAGCAGGGACCTCACTCAATGGTTTTTGCTTTTTTGTTACTCTGTATTGTCTCATATTGTTTGTATATGTCTCCTCTGAATTGTAAAGTGTTGCAGAATATGTTGGCACTATATAAATAAAATTATTATTATTATTATTATTATTATTATGCTACTACAAAAGTTGTAGCACAAACATCTCCCCCCTCTCAGCCCCCTCCCCAGCAGCCTGAGATTTTCAGTGTGACTTCAGCAGAGGGGAGGGACAGACACCAGCTTGGAAAGGCGTGGAGATTTAAATAACATTTACATATTGTGATTCTCAGCAGTCAGGTCAATGACTTATACAGCTGCCTGCTGGGTGTGAATGTGCTTATAGCAAGAGAACTACAAAGAGAACAATAATGATTTTTACATATTCTTAAAGGTCTGCCCAAGAACTATTCAAGGGTACTATTAGTATCATAGTGAAAAATGACCTGACAGAGTCCCTTTAACATTACCTTTGATCGGAAATACTTGTGAAATGGTCGTAAGGGCTAGGGATATTCGACCATCCGGGTTCAGTCAGAGGGATGTCACGGTGGTCGTGGCCCTGACCGAGCATGAAAAGGGGATATTTATAAGGGATTGAAGTTGATCGTGATGCCATCCATGGATTCTGGTCAAAATGACAAGCGCTGCTTGTAGTGACGCTGAGGAATAGGTGTTGATGCAGCCAGGTGTACTGTGCTCTTCCAGTGTGCAGCTTAGCCAGCCCTCAGAGAGTCCAGGAACACTCCACCAAGACACCTTTCATATGCCTTTCTCTGCTGCCCTTTCTGACGCCTTTTCCTCCTGTCCTTCCTGCGTGCCCTCATGCTACTAGTCTCAAGGCAGGAAGGAAGGACTGAAGGACATGCTTTTCAAGAAGTTTGGAAGGAAACGGGAGCAGGGATATGGGCCAGTAGCTGGATATGGAGGTTGGGTCGAGGGATGGCTTCTTTAAGATTGGTGTAATTGTTGCATGTTTGAAAGAAAAAGGAAAGGTACCAGAAGTCAGTGATAGGTTGCAGAGGTGGGATAGGGCTGGGATAAGTGTAAAGGTGAGGTTGAGGAGGAAGTGGGATGTGGTCCATTGCACAAGTGGTGAGGTGCCATCTGGAGAGGAGGTGTGCAAGTTCTCCTTCATGGTACCTTTACACACCGCGACGGCAGGCTGGATACATCCCGCTACAGGCTACAAATGTAGCTTGTAGCGCCAATGTAGCCCGTCGTAGCGGCGTCTGAAGACGTGACGCTACAGCCGGCAACAGATACATCTGTTTCCTAGCTCTGCTCGAAAACTGATGGCTACATCGCCGATGGTAGCGAGCTGTATCGGCGTGTAAAGAGGCAACGGAAGGGAACTCGGGACAGCCTGCGATGTAGCTGCAATGTAGCAAAGGCGTGACCCTGGCTCCATGTTACCGCGCCCCATGTGCGATCATTGGTGGAAGCTGCTGCATGACGATTGGTAGTCGCTGCATAGGGAGGCATATTTAAGGAGCTGACGAGTCACACTACACAATCGCTCGAGCGTGCTGTATTACTCAGCCTCCTGCGATGCCTGCCCAATCAGGATTTTATTGCTTCGTCCTATCAGCGTACGGACTGCTCGTAATCCACAATTGTGGCACCCCTATGTGCTGTCCCTGCTGCACCAGGTCCGCCCATAGTAGCTGGTTATAGCGGTGTGTAAATGAGCTACAGCTGGCTACTTGAGACACCCGGCGATGTAGCTAGCTATAGATGTAGCGTGGCGTAGCGCACCTTGTGGCGGCGTGTAAAGAGGGTGCGTTGACCGTTTGTAACCGTTTGAGCGTGCTCGTGCACGTGAAGTAGCGGGATGTATCCAGCCTGCCGTCGCGGCGTGTAAAGGTACCATCAGTGATGGATGGAGGAGGGTTAGTGGGGGAGGGAGTGGTCTGGTATACATGGGAGTTGTAGTGGTTTGGTAGCAAAGACTTGTCTGATCTGTTCAATCTTGATGGTGAAGTGTGTTGCAAAGTCTTCTGCAGAGATACGAGAAGTAGGAGGGGCAGTGGGGGGCGTAGGAGGGAGTTAAATGTGTTGAATAGCTGCCTTGGGTTTTGGGACAAAGAGGATATGAGGGTAATGAAGTAATTCTGCTTAGTGGTGGTGAGTGCTGACTTGAATGTGAGCAGTGCTTGTGTGAATGCTGCATAGTCTTCATGCGAGTGTGTTTTCTTACAGCGCCGCTCAGCAACCCTAGCCGCTCGCCGCAGATTTTTATTGGAGTCTGTATGCCAGGGTTGTCTGTTGATTTGTTGTCTTCTGCCATGAACGAGAGTGGCAACTGCATCAATAGCTGAAGTGAGTGTAGAGTTGTAGATAGCTGTGGCATTATCTGTACCGTGGAGTGAGGATATGGATGATGGCGGTAAAATGGCGTTGGAGAGTGTGTGAGCGTCAAGATGTATGAAGCTTCTGTGAGGGTGTGCGAGTTGGTGGACATGGGTAGCAGTTGAAGAGTACAAAGATGAGAAAGTGAGTAGATGGTGGTCAGAGAGGGGAGATTGTGGGTTTAGTTAGGGAGCAGAGGCAGCTGAAGATGAGGTCTAGTGTGTGTCCATCTGTGTGGGTGGCTGTGGAGGACCATTGAGAGAGGCTGAAGGATGAGGTAAGTGACAGAAGTTTGGAGGCTGTTGACCGGTGGGTGTCAATGGGGATGTTGAAGTCGCCCATTATGATGGTGGGAATGTCAGCAGAGAGAAAGTATAGGAGCCAAATGGAGCATTGGTCAAAGAAGGTAGTGGTCGCGCCCGGGGGCAATAAATGATGGCCACTTGGAGGTCTGAAGGAGAGTAGATATGGACAGAGTGCACTTCAAAAGATGAGAGGATAAAGGAGGGAGGAGGAAGAATTGGGTTGAAGGTGCAGTTGCTAGAGAGCAGAAGACCCTCTCCTCCACCATGTTTGTTGTCGGTGCAAGGTATGTGGGAGAAATGAAGTCCACCATAGCACAGCGCAGCAGGGGAGGCTGTGTCGGAGGGTGTCAGCCATGTTTCTGTGAGGCCAAGGAAGGAGAGTCTGCAGGTGGTAAAGAGGTTGTGAATGAAGTGGAGTTTATTACAGATGGAACGGGCATTCCAGAGCGCTCCAGAGAGAGGATGCGGTGGAGAGGGGGTCAGGGGAATGGGTTTTATATTTAAAAGATTGCGGCCGTTTCTTGCAGGTGTGGCGTGATAGGAGGGAGGAATAGTGGGGAATGTTGGCTGTGGAGGTCCTGGGTTGGGAGATATGTCTCCAGCGGATAAGAGAAGCAGAGAGAGGGCAAGCAGGTGGGAGAATGAGAGTGGGCGGCTTGTGTTGTGCTTCTGTAGGATGGGTGTAAGATTGAGGAGCCGGTCAGGAGAGGAGCTCAGGTGGGATGGGGAGATAAATGTTTGTGATGGGAGTGATGGTGTTTGGGGGTAGTGAAAGAGGAAAAGATTAGTGGAGCAATTACTCTTAGGGCATAAGTAAGCATGGTAAAGTGTTAGTGAGACAGTTGGATGCAAAGGTCAAAGCATTGCTTAGGCTTTATTTTTTTGCAGCATTCACTGTATAGATAAAAAATGTTCAAGGAAATTGATTTTGCAGGACAGAAGTAGAATAGATGAGGAGCCACAGACTGAGAGCTACAATAGAGGGTGGAGGACGGAGAGTTCTCGGCTGGTGATCACCTGTAACACAAGTTCCTCCATCATCTTCATGTCTATTGTACATTACATGTGCCTCACTAATCACTGGTACATAACATAAAGTGAGGACATTTTTCAGAGAATATGGATTTCCAGAGTATGTGTTTGTGGTCAGTGGACATGTCATAGAGCATCCACCATTCTTGACTTCCACCACACACTGGTGATGACTTTTATGGATGCTAATAACAGTCGGGACATTTTCTCTCCACATTCACAATCTACACATTTTATACTAACACTCTGAGTCACTAACATCTCCTCTTCTTCTTCTTATAGTTTGGCTGAGAATGATCTACCTGACGCCTCCTGCATCCATTTCCCATCTATAGTAAGAAATAACCGATCCCTCTTGGGACTTACCTTAGCTTGTAATCGTCTGTATGGACCACACTTCAATGAGTTGATTGATGCTCTGTCCAGTCCGGACTGCAGGATAGAGAGGTTACGGTGAGTATAACAAGTGTGTACAGGATGGACATGTGTGGGCTCAAGTTATACATGGGCTTTATTGTATCTTATAATAATAATAATAAAACTTTATTTGTATAGCGCCAACATATTCCGCAGCGCTTTACAGTACAATGGTACGTATAAGAAAAATATACAATACAGAATGGTAAGAAATACAGAACAGTAGTTATATACAATAAACATAGAATCAATGTAGGAAATACAATAAATAAGGCAAAAAAATAAAGGTGACCCTGCTCAAAAGCGATCAGATCGCTGGCGACATTGACGTGTGTGACGGGGCCTTTAGACCTTGCTTTATAGCTCTTGTGGTCAGCAGACAATATGCCAGGTATATAGAATGGAGGGGTCAGTGGAGAAAGAAGGATACAACACACCAGGGGACATTTAACAAATTGTTGCTAAGACAAACATTTGGGGCCGGAACAGCAGGAGGGAGAGACACAGATGAAGGAATATGCATATTTCTAAGGTACAAAGCAGATGGGAGAATATGTCATACCATACATTATATGAGAGGCACACAGTGATTGGATACAGCAAAAGTTAGATACGCCACTAGTAAGTCAATGTGTCCGTACCTGTGAATGAAGAAGAAGAAGATAGATTGTCAGATCAGGACATCACAGCATTGGGAAGTGTAGGTAATACATCTCTGGAATATCTCTGCAGCCCACTTTCCAAATCCCACTTTGGCAAATCACACAGGCTCCACACCATTACTGCTGCCGACACTGTTCACAGGTAATGTCTCCAAATTCTTTACTAATATCCCCATCCAGGGCCCCTTCCATATATATATATATTGCCATCCTGGTATATATACGCCCTTCATCCTGGAATACATGGTCCTCCTCTCGGTATATTGACCCCATTTAGGTATATGATTCCCCATCTCGGTATATGTGCCCCATCCTTGTATATTGGCCCCAACCTGGTATATGGCCTCTGATTAATTTGCCACTGAACCTGACAGCTCAATAGCGCCTCTTATTAAACTCAGGCAAGTCAAAGAACTGCCTGAGGATAAGAGAAAAACTGCAGCTGCCCTGTCAGTGCTGGTATATTAGGGCGCCTCTCAGTGAGTGTGATATATGCCTTCCGGTTCATGACCAGAAGCACATATAATCTCTAGTTAAGAAATCAAACCAGGCACTACAAAAGACCTCAGGACTTTCTTCCTTTGTGTATATGCTGATAAGTCCAGCAGTGTGCGAGTGCAATTGGGCGGCTCACTTTAGTTAGAAATCATCAAATTAAAAGTCCATCGATAAGAAAGAGGGCAATCACACATCTCTTTTATTCCGGTGCCATTATACAGGTAGCAGGGAGGGCGAGTGGAAGACAGTGGACAACAGCCTGTTTCGTGCCTGTCTGGCACTACATCTGGTAATAGGACCAGTTGAAGTGCCAGACAGAGACAAAACGGGCCATTGTCTTCCACTTTTTTGAAGCATCTTATATATAAAACCCGAAGGCCACTTCCGGAAAGGGCCACGCCCACTTCCGTGATGGTCTTCGCCCAGGGCTGGTGACGTCACCAAGTGCAGTGTAGCCGGGCTGCCCCCGGCTACAGGGACCCGCGGAGAAACGTTCCGGCCAGGAACGTTCCTGTCTGTCCCAGCCGCCTCTGCACTCACCGCTCCAGCCGCCTCTGCCCACCTCGCGACAGGCTCCGCCCACCTCGCGGGGCTCGTGACAGGCTCCGCCCACCTCCCCAGGCCCTCACGCTAAGCTCCGCCCACCTCCCCGGGTCTCCTGTCAAGGTCCGCCTACCTCTCGGGTCTCCCCCGTGCTCCGCCCACCTTGCGGCCCTCGCCACAGGCTCCGCCTACCTCCCGGGACTCCCGCTAAGCTCCGCCCACCTCCCCGGGTCTCCCGTCAAGCTCCGCCTATCTCTCAAGGCTCTCCCTGGCTCCGCCCACCTCGCGGCCTTCGCGACAGGCTCCGCCTACCTCCCGGGGCTCCCGCTAAGCTCCGCCCACCTCCCGTCAAGCTCTGCCTATCTCTCGGGGCTCCCCCTGGCTCCGCCCACCTCGCGGGGCTCCCGCCTGGCTCCGCCCACCTCGCCTGCGCTGACCACTGAGCCTCCATCCTGGCCTGACCACTGAGCCTCCGTCCTGCGCTGACCAACGAGCCTCCCTCCTGCGCTGACCACCGAGCCTCCTTCCTGCGCTGACCA
This sequence comes from Allobates femoralis, assembly GCA_033576535.1. Lineage (NCBI taxonomy): Eukaryota > Metazoa > Chordata > Amphibia > Anura > Aromobatidae > Allobates > Allobates femoralis. The sequence continues at coordinate 6,613,320 of JARQOC010000013.1, read as the reverse complement.
CCGAGCCTCCGTCCTCTGCTGACCACCGAGCCTCCGTCCTCTGCTGACCACCGAGCCGCCGTCCTAGACTCACCACCGAGCCTCCGTCCTCTGCTGACCACAGAGCCCCCGTCCTCGCCTGACCACCGACCCTCCGTCCTGCGCTGACCACCGAGCCTCCGTCCTCTGCTGACCACAGAGCCCCCGTCCTCGCCTGACCACCGACCCTCCGTCCTGCGCTGACCACTGAGCCTCCGTCCTCTGCTGACCACCGAGCCGCCGTCCTAGACTCACCACCGAGCCTCCGTCCTGCCCTGACCACTGAGCCTCCGTCCTCTGCTGACCACACAGCCCCCGTCCTCGCCTGACCACCGACCCTCCATCCTGCGCTGACCACCGAGCCTCCATCCTCTGCTGACCACAGAGCCCGCGTCCTCGCCTGACCACGACCCTCCGTCCTGTGCTGACCACTGAGCCTCCGTCCTCTGCTGACCACCGAGCCTCCGTCCTCTGCTGACCACCGAGCCTCCGTCCTAGACTCACCACCGAGCCGCCGTCCTGCCCTGACCACTGAGCCTCCGTCCTCTGCTGACCACAGAGCCCCCGTCCTCGCCTGACCACCGAGCCGCCGTCCTGCCCTGACCACTGAGCCTCCGTCCTCTGCTGACCACAGAGCCCCCGTCCTCGCCTGACCACCGACCCTCCGTCCTGCGCTGACCACTGAGCCTCCGTCCTCTGCTGACCACAGAGCCCCCGTCCTCGCCTGACCACCGACCCTCCATCCTGCGCTGACCACCGAGCCTCCGTCCTCTGCTGACCACAGAGCCACCGTCCTGCCCTGACTACCAACCCTCCGTCCTGGCCTCACCACTGACCCTCCGTCCTGCGCTCACCACCGACCCTCCGTCCTTGCCTGACCACTCACCCTCTGTCCTGTGCCGACCATTCTGCCTCCATGCGGCGCTGACCACTCTGCCTCCTTCCTGCGCTGACCACTCTGCCTCCATCCGGCGCTGACCACTCTGCCTCCATCCGGCGCTGACCACTCTGCCTCCATCCGGCGCTGACCACTCTGCCTCCATCCTGCGCTGACCACTCTGCCTCCATCCTGCGCTGACCACTCTGCCTCCATCCTGCGCTGACCACTCTGCCTCCTTCCTGCGCTGACCACTCTGCCTCCATTCTGCGCTGACCACTCTGCCTCCTTCCTGTCATGACCACTCTGCCTCCATCCTGCGCTGACCACTCTGCCTCCTTCCTGCGCTCATAACTGACCCTCCTTCCTGTGATGACCACTGACCCTCCTTCCTGTGATGACCACTCAACCTCCATCCTCTGCTGACCACTGAGCCTCCATCCAGTGCTGACCACTCTGCCTCCATCCTGCGATGACCACTCTGCCTCCATCCTGCGATGACCACTCTGCCTCCATCCTGCGATGACCACTCTGCCTCCATCCTGCGATGACCACTCTGCCTCCATCCTGCGATGACCACTCTGCCTCCATCCTGCGATGACCACTCTGCCTCCATCCTGCGATGACCACTCTGACTCCATCCTGCGATGACCACTCTGACTCCATCCTGCGATGACCACTCTGACTCCATCCTGCGATGACCACTCTGACTCCATCCTGCGATGACCACTCTGACTCCATCCTGCGATGACCACTCTGACTCCATCCTGCGATGACCACTCTGACTCCATCCTGCGATGACCACTCTGACTCCATCCTGCGATGACCACTCTGCCTCCATCCTGCGATGACCACTGAGCCTCCATCCTGCGATGACCACTCAGCCTCCATCCTGTGCTGACCACTCCTCTGCTGACCACTTACTCCTGTCCTGACCACTCACTCCTGTGCTGACCACTCAGCCTCCATCCTGTGCTGACCACTGAGCCTCCATCCTGTGCTGACCACTGAGCCTCCATCCTGTGCTGACCACTGAGCCTCCATCCTGCACTGACCACTGAGCCTCCATCCTGCGCTGTCCACTCTGCCCCCATCCTGCGCTCACCACTCTGCCCCCATCCTGCGCTCAACACTCTGCATCCATCCTGCGCTCACCACTCTGCCTCCATCTTGCGAATACCACTCAGCCTTCATGCTGCACTGACCACTCAGCCACTGCGCAGTGCTAACCACTGAGCCAACGCACTGTGAAAACCACTGAGCCACCGCACTGTGCAAACCACTAAGCCTTCACACCGTCAAAACCACTGAGCCACCATATACACTGAAAAAACACTGAGCCACCATATACACCATATACAGTGCTAACCACTGAGCCACCATACAGTGCTAACCACTGAGCCACCATATACAGTGCTAACCACTGAGCCACCATACAGAGCTAACCACTGAGCCACCATATACACTGAAAACCACTGAGCCACCATATACAGTGCTAACCACTGAGCCACCATATACAGTGCTAACCACTGAGCCACCATACAGAGCTAACCACTGAGCCACCATATACAGTGCTAACCACTGAGCCACCATACAGTCCTAACCACTGAGCCACCATACAGTCCTAACCACTGAGCCAGCATATACAGTGCTAACCACTGAGCCACCATACAGTGCTAACCACTGAGCCACCATACAGTGCTAACCACTGAACCACCATATACAGTGCAACCACTGATCCACCATACAGTGCAACCACTGAGCCACCATACAGTGCTAACCACTGACCCACCATACAGTGCTAACCACTGACCCACCATATACAGTGCTAACCACTGAGCCACCATATACAGTGCTAACCACTGAGCCACCATATACAGTGCTAACCACTGAGCCACCATATACAGTGCTAACCACTGAGCCACCATATACAGTGCTAACCACTGAGCCACCATATACAGTGCTAACCACTGAGCCACCATATACAGTGCTAACCACTGAGCCACCATATACAGTGCTAACCACTGAGCCACCGTATACAGTGCTAACCACTGAGCCACCATACAGTGCTAACCACTGAGCCACCATACAGTGCTAACCACTGAGCCACCATACAGTGCTAACCACTGAGCCACCATACAGTGCTAACCACTGAGCCACCATATACAGTGCTAACCACTGAGCCACCATATACAGTGCTAACCACTGAGCCACCATATACAGTGCTAACCACTGAGCCACCGTATACAGTGCTAACCACTGAGCCACCATACAGTGCTAACCACTGAGCCACCATGTACAGTGCTAAACACTGAGCCACCATACAGTGCTAACCACTGAGCCACCATATACAGTGCTAACCACTGAGCCACCGTACAATGCTAACCACTGAGCCACCATATACAGTGCTAACCACTGAGCCACCATACAGTGCTAACCACTGAGACACCATATACAGTGCTAACCACTCACCCACCATATACAGTGCTAACCACTGAGCCTTCATATACAGTGCTAACCACTGAGCCACCATACAGTGCTAACCACTGAGCCACCATACAGTGCTAACCACTGAGACACCATATACAGTGCTAACCACTCACCCACCATATACAGTGCTACCACTGAGCCACCGTATACAGTGCTAACACTGAGCCACCGTATACAGTGCTAACCACTGAGCCACCATATACAATGCTAACCACTGACCCACCGTATACAGTGCTAACCACTGAGTCACCGTATACAGTGCTAACCACTGAGCCACCATATACAGTGCTAACCTCTGAGCCACCATATACAGTGCTAACCACTGAGCCACCATATACAGTGCTAACCACTGAGCCACCATATACAGTGCTAACCACTGAGCCACCGTATACAGTGCTAACCACTGAGCCACCATACAGTGCTAACCACTGAGCCACCATACAGCGCTGACCACTGAGCCACCATATACAGTGCTAACCACTGAGCCACCATATATACAGTGCTAACCACTGAGCCACCATACAGTGCTAACCACTGAGCCACCATACAGTGCTAACCACTGAGACACCATATACAGTGCTAACCACTCACCCACCATATACAGTGCTACCACTGAGCCACTGTATACAGTGCTAACCACTGAGCCTTCATATACAGTCCTAACCACTGAGCCACCATACAGTGCTAACCACTGAGCCACCATATACAGTGCTAACCACTGAGCCACCATATACAGTGCTAATCACTGAGCCACCATATACAAGGCTCACCACTGAGCCACCATATACAGTGCTAACCACTGAGCCACCGTATACACACAATTCATTTCACCGCACTCCCCTAACTACCGTATATACTCGCGTATAAGCCGAGTTTTTCAGCCCAAAAATTGGGCTGAAAAGTACCCCCTCGGCTTATACGCGAGTACACCAACGCAAGTGCCGCCAAACCGCCCGCCCGCCATCATGAGTATACATGCGCGCCCCCCCCCCCATCAATATCCAGGGCCCCCCCTTGCAGGCCACACCTGTAAAGGAAGATCCTTATACTTACACCTGCGCCCGCCGCCGGCCCCGCTCTGCACCGCGCTCCTCCATCTTCTTCCGTCTTCCTCCTCGGTCGCACAGGCAATGACGTCAGCCTGTGCGAGTCATTGCCTGTGCGACCGAGGAGGAAGACGGAAGAAGATGGAGGAGCGCGGTGCAGAGCGGGGACGGCGGCGGGCGCAGGTGTAAGTATAAGGATCTTCCTTTACAGGTGTGGGCTGCAAGGGGGGGCCCTGGATACTGATAGGGAGGGGGGCGCATGTATACTCATGGTGGCGGGCGGGCGGCCGGTATATCGCTGCGGCTGCTGCCATGTATACCCCTGGGGCTGCTGCCAAGTATACCCCTGGGGCTGCAGCTATGTATACCCCTGGGACTGCTGCCGTGTATACCCCTGGGGCTGCTGCTGTGTATACTCCTGGGGCTGCTGCTGTGTATACTCCTGGGACTGCTGCTGTGTATACCCCTGGGGCTGCTGCTATGTATACCCCTGGGGCTGCTGCCGTGTATACCCCTGGGGCTGCTGCTGTGTATACTCCTGGGGCTGCTGCTGTGTATACCCCTGGGGCTGCTGCTATGTATACCCCTGGGGCTGCTGCTATGTATACCCCTGGGGCTGCTGCCGTGTATACCCCTGGGGCTGCTGCCGTGTATACTCCTGGGGCTGCTGCTGTGTATAGTCCTGGGGCTGCTGCTGTGTATACCCATGGGGCTGCTGCTATGTATACTCCTGGGGCTGCTGCTGTGTATACCCCTGGGGCTGCTGCTGTGTATACCCCTGGGGCTGCTGCCGTGTATACCCCTGGGGCTGCTGCCGTGTATACCCCTGGGGCTGCTGCCGTGTATACCCCTGGGGCTGCTGCCGTGTATACCCCTGGGGCTGCTGCCGTGTATACCCCTGGGGCTGCTGCCATGTATACGCCTGGGGCTGCTGCCATGTATACCCCTGGGGCTGCTGCCGTGTATACCCCTGGGGCTGCTGTCGTGTATACCCCTGGGGCTGCTGCCGTGTATACCCCTGGGGCTGCTGCCGTGTATACCCCTGGGGCTGCTGCCGTGTATACTCCTGGGGCTGCTGCTGTGTATACCACTGGGGCTGCTGCTGTAACACTGCTGGGGCCTGTATATACCACTGGGGGGGCCTGTATACCACATTGCTGGGGGCTGTATACCTGTGCTGAGGTCCACCCTCGGCTTATACACGAGTCAATAGGTTTTCCCAGGTTTTGGGGTCAAAAGTAGGGGGGTCGGCTTATACACGGGTCGGCTTATACACGAGTATATACGGTAATAGTAAATAAACTATATATGGATTCTAGACTACCCGATTCTTTAGAATCGGGCCACCATCTAGTCTACAATATAATCTCCTAATCTTCTCTGTCTGTCACGGAAATCGTGCACCAGCGCTCATTGGTCGACGCCAGCCGCGGCAACCAATGAGCGCAGCGTGTGCAAAACAGCCGATTTCGGTCCCACAGACAGCCTCCTCCTGCCCGCTTCATTCCGCATTGCTCTCACCCGCACCCGGACATTGCGGCCCCCTCCCGCTCCATTTCGCATCACTCTCACCCGCACCCTGTCATTGCCGCTACCTCCCGCTCCATTTCGCATCGCTCTCAGCCGCACCCAGTCATTGCCTCCCCCTCCCGCTCCATTCCGCATCGCTCTCACCCGCACCCGGTCATTGCCACTGAAAGCTACAGCAGGTAATGAGCAGTCATGTGACAGGCTCTGTGCACGTCACTTCAGCCCGCCTATCACATGACCGCTCATTATCTGCTGTAGCTTCCAGCGGCAATGACCAGGTGCGGGTGAGATCGGAGCGGCAGGGAGAGGGGATGGACGTGTGCTGACCACCGAGCCTTCATTCTGTGCTGACCATCCAGCCTCCATTATGCGCTGACCACCCAGCCTCGATCCTGCTCTGACCACCCAACCTCCATCCTGCGCTGACCACCCAGCCTCCATCCTGCGCTGATCACCCAGCCTCCATCCTGCGCTGACCACCCAGCCTCCATCCTGCACTGGCCACCCAGCCTCCATCCTGCGCTGACCACTGAGCCTCCATCCTGCACTGACCACTGAGCCTCCATCCTGCACTGACCACTGAGACTCCATCCTGTGCTGACCACTGAGCCTCCATCCTGCGCTGACCACTCCATCCTGCGCTGACCACTCTGTCTCCATCCTGCACTGACCACTTAGCCTTCATCCTGCGCTGACCACTGCGCCTTCATCCTGTGCTGACCACTTTGCCTCCATCCTGCGCTGAGCACTGAGTCTGCATCCTGTGCTGAGCACTGAGCCTCCATCCTGCGCTGACCACCCAGCCTCCATCCTGCGCTGACCATCAAGCCTCCATCCTGTGCTGACAACCGAGCCTCCATCCTGCACTGACCACTGAGCCTCCATCCTGCGCTGACCACTGAGCCTCCATCCTGCGCTGACCACTGAGCCTCCATCCTGCGCTGACCACTGAGCCTCCATCCTGTGCTGACCACCCAGCCTCCATTCTGCACTGACCACCCAGCCTGCATCCTGTACTGACCACCCAGCCTCCATCCTGCGCTGACCACCCAGCCATCATCCTGCGCTGACCATACAGCCTCCATCCTGTTCTGTCCACCCATCCTCCATCCTGCGCTGACCACCGAGCTTCCATCCTGCACTGACCACCCAGCCTCCATCCTGTGCTCACCACTTGGCCTCCATCCTGCGCTCACCACTCGGCCTCCATCCTGCGCTCACCACTTGGCCTCCATCCTGCACTCACCACTCGGACTCCATCCTGCGCTGACCACTCTGCCTCTGTCCTGCGCTGACCACTCTGCCTCCATCCTGCGCTGAACACTCTGCCTCCATCCTGCGCTGACCACCTCCTCCATCCTATGCTGACTACTGAGCCACCACGCAGTGCTAACCACTGAGCCACCATACAGTGCTAACCACTGAGCCACCGTACAGTGCTAAGCACTGAGCCTTCATCCTGCACTGACCACTGAGCCTCCATCCTGCGCTGACCACTGAGCCTCCATCCTGCACCGACCACTGAGCCTCCATTCTGCGCTGACCACTGAGCCTCCATCCTGCGCTGACAACTGAGCCTCCATTCTGCACTGACCACCGAGCCTCCATCCTGCACTGACCACCCAGCCTCCATCCTGCGCTCACCACTTGGCCTCCATCCTGCGCTCACCACTCGGCCTCCATCCTGCGCTCACCACTTGGCCTCCATCCTGCACTCACCACTCGGCCTCCATCCTGCGCTGACCACTCTGCCTCTGTCCTGCGCTGACCACTGAGCCTCCATCCTGCGCTCACCACTTGGCCTCCATCCTGCACTCACCACTCGGCCTCCATCCTGCACTCACCACTCGGCCTCCATCCTGCACTGACCACTGAGCCTCCATCCTGCGCTGACCACTGAGCCTCCATCCTGCGCCGACCACTGAGCCTCCATCCTGCGCTGACCACTGAGCCTCCATCCTGCGCCGACCACTGAGCCTCCATTCTGCGCTGACCACTGAGCCTCCATCCTGCGCTGACAACTGAGCCTCCATCCTGCGCTGACCACTGAGCCTCCATTCTGCACTGACCACCGAGCCTCCATCCTGCACTGACCACCCAGCCTCCATCCTGCGCTCACCACTTGGCCTCCATCCTGCGCTCACCACTCGGCCTCCATCCTGCTCCCACCACTTGGCCTCCATCCTGCACTCACCACTTGGCCTCCATCCTGCGCTCACCACTCGGCCTCCATCCTGCGCTCACCACTTGGCCTCCATCCTGCACTCACCACTCGGCCTCCATCCTGCGCTGACCACTCTGCCTCCGTCCTGCGCTGACCACTCTGCCTCCATCCTGCGCTGAACACTCTGCCTCCATCCTGCGCTGACCACTCTGCCTCCATCCTATGCTGACTACTGAGCCACCACGCAGTGCTAACCACTGAGCCACCATACAGTGCTAACCACTGAGCCACCGTACAGTGCTAACCACTGAGCCTCCATCCTGCACTGACCACTGAGCCTCCATCCTGCGCTGACCACTGAGCCTCCATCCTGCGCCGACCACTGAGCCTCCATCCTGCGCTGACCACTGAGCCTCCATCCTGCGCTGACAACTGAGCCTCCATCCTGCGCTGACCACTGAGCCTCCATTCTGCACTGACCACCGAGCCTCCATCCTGCACTGACCACCCAGCCTCCATCCTGCGCTCACCACTTGGCCTCCATCCTGCGCTCACCACTCGGCCTCCATCCTGCTCCCACCACTTGGCCTCCATCCTGCACTGACCACTCTGCCTCCATCCTGCGCTGACCACTCTGTCTCCATCTTGCGCTGACCACTCTGCCTCCATCCTATGCTGACCACTGAGCCACCACGCAGTGCTAACCACTGAGCCACCATACAGTGCTAACCACTGAGCCACCGTACAGTGCTAACCACTGAGCCACGGTACAGTGCTAACCACTGAGCCACCATACTGTGCTAACCACTGAGCCACCATACAGTGCTAACCACTGAGCCACCATACTGTGCTAACCACTGAGTCACCATATACATTGTTAACCACTGAGCCACCATACAGTGCTAATTACTGAGTCATCGTATACAGTGCTAACCACTGAGCCACCATATACAGTGCTAACCACTGAGCCACATTACTGTTCTATTTATTGGCCACCATATACAGTGCCAATCACTGAGGCTCCGTATACTGTGCTAACCACTGAGCCACCGTATACTTTGCTATCCACTGAGCCACAATATACAGTGCTAACCACTGAGCTACTACCTACTATATAATTGCCTAATCGTGTCTGAGGCCGAAATCACGCGCCAGCGCTCATTGGCGCAACGTATGCAAAACAGCGTGATTTCAGCTTCAAAGAGACATGCCGTGCTGTCAGCCTCCTCCTACCTGCACCCACCCGCTGGAGCGGGTGTGCCCACCTCCGGCACCCTCTTGCCCGCCACTGCCACCCGGTCTCCCATTTCCCTCCTCCTAACCGCTACATCCCCCCATGCTCTTTCCCCCACCCCCCGTTCCGCTACCCCCCACTGCTGCATTATCCCCCCTGCACTGGGGTGTACTCTGGCTTCTAATGTAATTATGCCTCTTCGGAAGAATACCAAATTCAGCAGAGGTCAGGAATATTTTATACTGTAAGATGCCCGGGCTGACCTGCAGTTCTCACCCCCTGGGCTGTGATATGAACTATTCAAGAAATGCTATGGATCATAACTTTGTCTGGGAGCATTGTAGGTGGAAGATAATGCTCTCATATTTTTGGTTACGATTTTAGCTTTCCAATGGTGGGACACACCCCTCTGCGGTAATCCCACTGGCTGATATCAAGTTTGGGTTACTTATGAAGGTTGCAGAATTATGTAAAATTATGTGCTATGATCGTCTGCATCTCTAGAAGAATCATATTTATGATTGTCATAGTTAGAGGAGTGAAGGGTCATGAAATATTAAGAGTTACACTCTTGGCTCCTATGTGTCTACTCTGTTTAATGTTTCTATTGAATTTACAGCCAGAGGGAAATTAGTTTCACACTTCTCTGCAGGGTCACAAGGGGGAAGGGGTGCTTCCTCTGCCTGATTCCATCTGGTTCTCATTGTCACCTAACTCTAATTCTTAGGAAGCCCCATTATGTGTACAGGAAGATCATTTCCACAAGTTAATTAGCATATTCCAGGAAATTGTTTAAGCCTTAGGTCTTAGACTTTGAACCCTCGCGGACAGGGTTCTCTCCCTCCTCTATCTGTATGACTTGATTGTCCAAATATATTGTGCTTGTCCTCGTCTGCCCTTTCCATATGAGAAGCACCATGGAATCTAATGGCGCTACAAAACAAAATAATAATAATAATAATAATAATAAAAAAAAAGATGGGGGCTCTCTACTTCGAATAACATATAGTGGCATCTGACCACATGGCTACTGTAGGAATATTAATACCTTTATTCCTTACACCTCCCCTTTACGGGGTGCTATGAGGCGGCACATTCCTGTGTTCCCCACGTGCCTTTCCATAGCCTCCACTCACCAGGATAGCCTGTCAGCATTACCGTGGTCACGGCCTCTCATGTGGCGGATGGTAAAGTGTTACTACTGGAGCACAAGGCTTCAGCGTTGCAGCCTCCCATTTGTCCCAGAGACTGTGGCAAACCGCTGAGGGGGTTGTGGTTTCTCCCCACGATAAAGTGGCATATGCACAAGTATGGCTGCAGACGCTGCAGGGCACACACATTTGTCAGACATTTCCTTGCCATCGTGGATCGGGCACCTTCCTACCTGGATTCCACAGTACCCACTCTCATTTGGAAGCAGAGATGTGGACTCCATGAGGTGGCTCAACACTCCAGGACAGGCACTCACCAGTAGAGCAGTCCAAAACCCCTGTCTAGGGTTGCCAGAAGCAGTTCTAAGGCCTCACCTTCACAGGAAGCCCCTGGGACCTGTTCTGGGTCAGACATAGGTTTGGTTATCCCCCGACAGAGTGAAGGTCCAGAAAGCAGTGCATTGCCTGCATTCTCGCTCCTCAGTCTGCTGGCTGTCTTCCAGGAGAATAATGTAACCTTCTTATCAGCCCTACTGGCTTGGGACAACTCTTTCCTGTCATACTGACAGGCCAGGAGTAGGTTGCAGAATCTGGGATTAAAGACAGCTTTCCCATCACCCTGACAAGTTGGAGGAAACCCCTGCCCCTCATCTTGACAGGTCATGGGAAATATCCCTCTGCCACTCTGACAGGTGAGGGGTGCTGATGTCCCATCACTCTGACAGACTGGGAGTACCATTATTCCATCCAGACAGGTTATGGGTACAACTTTCCCATAGTCCTGACCGGTTGGGGGTACAGATTTTCTATCATCCAGGCAGTTTATGGGCATGACCTGCTGTAGAAAAACCTGCCCCTCTGCCCTGACAAGTTATGGGGACCGCTTCCCCATCTCCCTGGCAGTCAGTAGTTACAACTGCGAGTTGGTCCCTGGGCCATGCCTCCGGTGAGCGCTGCTGGACCGTTACCTTGCACAGCCGTCCTTGTTACCAGACCACCCACTCGAAGTCTGAGCCCAAGGTAGACTGTGCCACCTGCCCCTTGAGAGCTTTAAGGAGGTCATCAGCTCCTGACACCACCTGACACCCCTGACAAGATGTGGTCAGAGTAGATGAAACTTCCATGTCCTCTGTAATTTCCCCGGGACCTGTCTCCTGGCTGCCATGTAAACCTGCCCTACTGCACTGACAGGTTATTGGGACTTCTGTCCCATCTTCCTTGCAGCCAGTGGGTACAACTATCGGTTAGTACCTGGGCCACACCACCCTGCTGGACTGTTACTTGGTACAACCGTCCTTGGTGAAAGTCCACCCGCTTATCGTCCGCTCCTGACGCCACCTGACACCCCTGAATAGACATGGTCAGAGTAGATAAAACTGCCACATCCTCTGTCAGCTCCCCGGGACCTGTCTCCTGGCCTCCGTCTGACTCCACAGTCACTTGGTCTGAAGGGGGAAGCCGTCAGACCTCTGTGAGGTTTGTTGCGGCTGTGGCTCTGCCTGCTTCCCCTCCACTGCCGACCAAGTTGGCAGGTCAGGTGGTCTATCCTGGCCTCCTGACAGCCCGTTGGTGTGGAAATCCTGCCCTGAGGTCTTATCTGATAGCTTCATTTCTCCTGTGACAGCCCCAATCCCCCCAGCATGTTCCCCCCTCCAACTCCACAGAACTCAATGACTTGGACATACCTGAGAGCATCACATTCCCTGTGGCTGCTCTGACCTCATGCGCTGGCTCCCTGGCTGCAGTATCTGGCTTCTTGCATCTGAAAGCAGTGTCACATCTGTCTGTGTCTGACTCCCCTGCAGCCCTTAGCTCCTCCAGTCTGACCTCTGAGAACAAAGGATCCAAGTGTCTTCCTCCTCCACCCCACCTGTCAGTTCTGTGTGTACTGTATTGTGTGAAGTGTCAGCATTCACTCGATCCCCTGTATCACCTGGCTTCATGTGTATTATGTCAGGGTAATATTCATCATCATCATCATCATCATCACTAATATCAGCATCATTAACCTTGGACAGTTCAAAACATTCTGGGGGATCATAACTTGGGGGATAAGTGGCCACATTCTTGGTCACTAGTCACCCCAAGTCTGACCCAAGGAACACATTCACAGCGCTTTTGCCTTCACCAGACTCCACAGGTGGCGTCACAAACTATACATTTCCACATTTTCCAGTGACCACCAGGGCCACAGACTTGGGCACTAACCACCAGACAGCACCCCAACTCCGTGCCCGAGCTCTGAGTACCCCATACCCTGGACGAGTCAATACCATTTGGGGTCGTACAGGAGTCCTTGCAGCACCAGTGTCCCGCAGTCCCATGGCCACTGAGCAGCCTGTGGTGATGGGTTGGAAATTGTCAAGGGACCTTAATACGCTGGTTGGCCAGCAGAATAAGAGGCGCCAGAGAGCTGCAAGTTCCTGACTAGTTCATGACACATGGCATGAGTGGTAACATCATGGCTGCTGGCAAAGCAGGGTGTCCATGTGAACACAATAAGACCTGTATGAAGGGTGTTGCAATGGGTGTGGATTCTTGTACATGGGTCAGACATCAAGGTCCACAATCAACTGTGAATTGAGCACTGGGAAGACCACCAGTGACCTGTATTCTATCAAGAATCATTTATGTGATTATTACTGAAGGCGTCTCAACGTTCCACCTGGCTGTAATTTATGAAACAAGACATCTATCTGCTCTTTATCAGTATCTGTCACTGACTAAATCTGTATCAGCTGAATTCACTGAAGATATTATTTATAATCCAATACTTCATAATAACTAAGAGGAGATCCTAAAATCCAAAACAAAAAGTCGCAGACTGATATCTATGTAGCGGAGGAACGGGAGTGGTGGTCAGCGCTGCTGCTAATCTAAGAAATTCGTTATGGCAACATGGAAAAATTATTTATTCTCCACACACTGTGATGTTTATTCAGCTTCTTTATCAGGAGAATCACAATCAAAACTGTTGTACTATGGAGGTTCTTCTGATAATGAAACTGACTAAGCTTCGAGACAGGCAGAGAATAAACCATCCATCCATCCATATTGGCAGCGGCGCAGCATACTACTCCTCATTCCTCAATGACTTTGTCTAAGCGGAGGGTGACCCCCTTAACAACCCCAAAAATTGGGCAATGATTATCTCTTATGGTACCTTTACACGCCGCCACAACAGGATGGATACCAACGGCAACTTCACGTGCACGAGCACGGCCAAACGGTTACAAACGGTAATCGCATCTCCTTTACACGCCGCCACAAGGTGCGCTACGCTACGCTACATCTACAGCTAGCTACATCGCCGGGTGTCGCAAGTAGCCGTCTGTAGCTCAGCGTACCTCATTTACACACCGCAGTAACAAGCTAATATGGGCGGACCTGGGGCAGGAGGGACAGCACATAGGCGTGCCACAATTGTGGATTACGAGACGTCCGTACGCTGATAGGACAAAGCAATAATACCATGATTGGCCAGCCAGCGCAGGAGGCTGATTAATACATGACGCTCGAGCAATTGCGTAGTGTGACTGGTCAGCTTCTTAAATATGCCGCCCTGTGCAGCGACAACCAATCGCAACGAAGGAGCTTCCTCCAATGATCGCTGAAGGGGCGTGGTATCCCGGAGCCCGGGTCACGCCTTAGCTACATTCCAGCTACATCGCTGGGTGTCCAGAGTTCCCTTCTGTTCCTTCTTTACACGCCGATACAGCTCGCTACAATCGGCGATGTTGCCATATGTTTATGGGCAGTGCACGGATACAGAGGTATCTGTAGCCGGCTGTGTCGTCCCGTCTTCAGACGCCGCTACTACGGGCGATATTGGCGCGACAAGCTACATTTGTAGCCTGTAGCGGGTTGTATGCATCCTGTTGTGGCGGCGTGTAAAGGTACCATTAGGGTACCTTTACACGCCGCTACAGGATGGTGGAAACAACCGGGTGCTTCACATGCACGAGCACGCACAAACGGTTGAAAACGGTAAATGCACCACCTTTACACGCCGCAACTAGGTGCGCTACGGTAGGTTACATCTATCTCTGGATACACCGCCGGGTGTCACAAGTTACCTTCTGTAGAGCACCTTACCTCATTTACACGCCGCTACAGAAGGTAATATGGGGGGACCTGGTGCAGCAGGGACAACACATAGGCGTGCTACAATTGTGGATTACGAGACGCTCGTACGATGATTGGACAATGCAAAAGTATCATGATTGGCCAGCCAGTGCAGGAGGCTGACTAATACATGACGCTCGAGCAATTGTGTAGTGTGACTGGTCAGCTCCTTAAATATGCTGCCCTGTGCAGCGACAACCAATCAGAACGCAGTAGCTTTCTCCAATGATCGCTGAAGGGGGGCGGTTTCACGGAGGCTGTGTCACACCCCAGGGATTTAACTAGGTGGTGAAACAACCTTACCCTACCGTAATTACACGCCACTACACGCCGCAACCATCGCCTTGAAATCAACCTGTTTATGAGCACTGCTCGGAAACAGGTACATGAGGTGCCCGGTGGCAACAACCTACTTTACACGCCGCTACATCGGGATGATTTGGCGGTGCATGTACCCGGTTGTTTCCACCATCCTGTAGCGGCGTGTAAAGGGATCCTTACCAAAGCTTATTCATTGGATATGTGTCTCACCTGACTGATACAATAGAGGGTGAAGGAGAGAGATCACAGCCCTGATGAGAGGTGTTCTATGTATTATCATTCATTTATGGCATGACGTACAGTGCGGAGGACACATCACATACCTGCTGATATTCCTGACAATCACCGCACATAAGAGGAGCATATAGTGATGACGTTTTTTAATTTAAACCACAGTTGGGATATTTTCTCCCTACATTAACAATCTGCAAATTTCATACTAATGTATTGTGAAAACATCAACTATATTTCATATCTTCTTATTGTTACAGATTGGCTTATTGTTCTCTACCGAACACATCCTGCATCCAGTTTGCTTCACTAATAAAAAGGAACAAGATCCTAAAGATACTGGACTTGTATGATAACTATCTGTCCGGTCCCCACGTCAGTGAACTGATAAAGGCTCTGTCCAGCCAAGACTGCAGAATAGACGAACTACGGTGAGTATAAGAGATGTGTACAGGATAGAGATGTGCGAGTATAAGAGATGTGTACAGGATAGAGATGTGCGAGTATAAGAGATGTGTACAGGACGGTGATGTGTGAGTATAAGAGATGTGTACAGGATGGTGATGTGTGAGTATAAGAGACATGTACAGGACGGAGATGTGTGAGTATAAGAGACGTGTACAGGACGGAGACGTGCGAGTATAAGAGACGTGTACAGGATGGAGACGTGCGAGTATAAGAGACGTGTACAGGATGGAGACGTGCGAGTATAAGAGACGTGTACAGGATGGAGACGTGCGAGTATAAGAGACGTGTACAGCATGGAGATGTGTGAGTGTAGGAGATGTGTACAGGATGGAGACGTGCGAGTATAAGAGACGTGTACAGGATGGAGACGTGCGAGTATAAGAGACGTGTACAGCATGGAGATGTGTGAGTGTAGGAGATGTGTACAGGATGGAGATGTGCGAGTATAAGAGATGTGTACTGTGTGGAGATGTGCGAGTATAAGAGGGTTGCGCCCAGGCTTTGGGTACTCGGGTGTCAGGTGGCAAAGGGGTCAACTGTGTCAAGGGGAATGGAGCCACGCCAGACCCCGTGTCCTGGGCCTATCTTCAAAAAAAGGGGTTATATTTACAGGGGACTATTTACAAAGTTTTGTCGTGACGCCACCTGTAGTATCTGGTGAGATGCCACCAGCGCCGCCACAGTCCGCCGGAGGTGGATGGTATCGCGGCTAAGATGGTAAAGTCCTCCACAGGTAGGACTGGACCTCCAGGGCAGCGTTCCTGTAAGGAAATAAGTTCATGCAAAGAAAGCAAGCTGAGTCCAAAATCACTGCTCCTCCGGGTACTTTACTGGCATTTGTATAAGTTGCATACAAAGTTACAGTGCAGCACTCCTGATGGTGTGAGGATAGGTAGCTGAACGGGTGGCTGCAGGCAGATCTTAGGTGGTATGGTGGACCCTTGGTGTTTGCCTTTGTGCTACCCTCATCTATTCCTTTCCTGCTTCCCAGTGGTGGTGTGAAGTCTGGTTCCTTAAAGCCAACCTGACCTCCTTCTTTCTCTCTCTTTTGCTCCCGTCGGATAAACTTCTGCTGCCTGACCGCTCACCCATTAAGCGGTGCCTGGTACCCTCTTTTGGTCGCTCAGGTGCCCGGGAGAAGTGTAGACTCAACGGGTCTCCAGATTTTCTGTGGTCCTAAAGTATCCCACAGGTACGGGCTTCGGTGCCCAGTAAGATTTCGGAGTTGAACCTCCTCAATTTCTTTCTAACTCCCTTTTGTCTGTCTGTTCCTGGGATCTTTCCTCAAGTTCTCTCCTCCTCTTCCATCTCTCTACTCCCTCCAAGGCAAAAGATCTAAACCTCCAGACTACCAACCTTCTTGTTCCCCCTAGAGGTGATTTTAATCCCTCCCGGGTAACCTCCCACCGTGTGATCTAGCGTAGGAGTGCTGGTGAATGGGTTCCACCCACCATCCTATGATCCACCTGCAGCTGGCGTATCTGCACCTCTTTTATGGGTGCAGGACCCCTCTGTGATGCCTGCTTGGCGGGGCGCCACTTACCTCCTTGATGGAATATACTCGTCCGAGAGTATCTGTACCTGTTTACCGGAAAGTGAAAAGCATTTTATATCTTATCAACATCAACGGGTAACTATTTACAACTAAGCATATTTAGATATCTTCCCATTGCTAGGAGGCACTTTCTTGAAACGTTACACATATACACACACAATGCAGTAGTTAGTTACTAGACTTCAGAATCCTCGGGCCACCTGTCGGCAAAGTTCTTACTCTCCGGCTTCACTATCTGCACAAAAGACATTATTTACTTGGCCCAGCGAGGAGCGGTACTAACTACGTGGGCCCAGCGGTAATGCACTGTCCAACACAGTCCCGTGTGTATTATCAACGCTGGGCCGCTGCTCACACAGCACACATCATTAAACAGGGGAAAGGAAAGTTCAAATCAAAAGTTCAAAATAAGGTCTCTGAGTCTTCAGCCGAAGACAGCACTTAAGGGGACTCACATTATTCTTGGGGACTTGTAAAAAGGGAAAGCAAAAATAAAAGGGGCATGGTTACTGGAAGGGGCTATTTACAGGGGCAATGTCTGAACGCGGGAGTCTCTTGCAAATACAATGTCTCTGCACGGGAGTCTATTGTTTAGCGGGGTTGTCTGCACAGCGGGAGATCCGTATTGCGAACCAGTCTAAAGGACCAGGGTACCGCTCATACATGACCTGCTCACCTCTATAAAGGTCTCGATTCAGGTGTCCTCTGTGCAGGTATGACTCCACATCTCGTCGAGCAAAA
Organism: Allobates femoralis; assembly: GCA_033576535.1. Taxonomy (NCBI): domain Eukaryota; kingdom Metazoa; phylum Chordata; class Amphibia; order Anura; family Aromobatidae; genus Allobates; species Allobates femoralis. The sequence continues at coordinate 6,595,369 of JARQOC010000013.1, read as the reverse complement.
AATACGTTGTCCGTAAGTCCGGTTTCACGTAAAAATGTCCAACCATCTTCCTGGTAAACGGAGACGACAGTTCCTAGGCGGCGGAGTTCCAATGGAAGTAGGGGCTCAGCTCTTGCTTCATCTCGGAGTCGCCTGGTTGCCTGTTCTTGTTGATACCATTCCTCTCTTCTTCTCTGTCTTGCCACTTGGTCCTTCTTGTCCAAAACTGGCCGGGAACGCTGTAGTGACTGCTACTGTGGGGGCGGTGAGTTGCCGGTTGGGACTCTGGATGCAACTCGTGTCTCCGCTGAGCTCAATATGACGAGGGATTCTTGCTGCTGCCGCTGCCACGCAGTCCACAACGGAGCTTCTGGGGTGCTCCCTCCTGAGGCTCCCTCTGCGTCTTCCGGTTCCTTGTCGTCGGTGTCATCGTCATACTCCTCCTCGACTTCTACACTTGGTACTGTTGGGGATGTCTGCACTGTCTCCAGCCGTAGACAACTACTGGTGATTTTAATCCCTCCCGGGTAACCTCCCACTGTGTGATCTAGTGTAGGAGTGCTGGTGAATGGGTTCCACCCACCATCCTATAAACCACCTGCAGCTGGAGTATCTGCACCTCTTTTACGGATGCAGTACCCCTCTGTGATGCCTGCTTGGCGGGGCGCCACAAGAGCCATGTACAGGATAGAGATGTGTGAGTATAAGAGATGTGTACAGGATGGAGATGTGTGCGTATAAGAGACGTGTACAGGACGGAGATGTGTGAGTATAAGAGACGTGTAAGGGATGGAGACATGAGGCTATAAGAGACGTGTGTGTACAGGACAGAGATGTGTGAGTAGATATGAGAGAACCTTTCAAAGTTTGAGTTCAATTTGTTTCAGTACGCCGAATCTTGTTATGTTCACCAAATGGTTCGACGAACTTCCAAACCCCATAGGAAGGGAGGCAATACCAAAGGCATACAAAACACCTTCACGGGGGCCCAAAAGCTGCAAAAACAGCTCAAAATAGGGGCAGACACCAGGAAGTGCCATCTATTACAGAGTTGATATTTTTGACATGGTGTATTACAGATGCCCGGGGCGAGGCCTGGACCAGCATTTCAAGCTTCAACATTGATTAATAATAGGAGGATGAGTGACATGTGTAGGCACTGTCCTCACAGAGCTAAATTTAGGAAACACACAACAAATAGATACATGACTTGTTCATCTTGGTAAACATTAGACGGTCTACGCTTTCACAATACATCTAGATGCACTTATCCGTCAGGACATCACCTGCAGTGCTAAAAACACATTCCGAGAGAACGCTTGCTGCCGAGCATGACGTAACCTCCAAAGCATGAGTGGCAAGCTCAGGCCACCCCTCCATTTTTGAAGCATAAAATGCAAAAGGGTCCATGACATGGATATTGAGCTCTAGATTCTCCAGCACCATCCTCTACAGTTGTTCACTATGTGTCAGACTTGTACTCAGTTCTGCCGGTGGATGGGATAGTTTAAAAAATTGGTCAAAAGACTTCCAGAAATTGCTTCTGACAGTTAAACTGCTGTTGGTCATATTTCTGTGCTGATGACTCAACGTTATCTGGTCTGGATGTGTAGATCTGCTATGCATACGATGTCACTTAATGCTGTCTTGACAAAAACCAGTCCTAAGATTGTCTACAAGCATTTGTTGATGATCTAGCATGCGTGTGTCCCTGTCTAGAGTGGGAACCATATAGAGATGAGCAAACCTTTTTGAAGTCAGGTTCAGTTTGCCAAACGAGCATATGTTCGCCGAATATATTTGTTCGCTAAACTTCCAAACCCCATTCAAAACAATGGCCTAGAAAACACCTTCAAAGGGGCAAAAATGCTGCCTAACACAGCTTAAACCATTTTTCAGTGGGGCCCCTCTGTTTTGGCACAGACATTAGATTTCCACACTACTACATAGCAAGCTTTCAGCAATGCTATCACACTCACCATTCTTTCGGGCCACCTCACGAACCTCAGACATTCTCATGACTTCACTGATGTCTCAGGGTATACAACAGGTATAACGCAGCAGGGAATCCCACTGGTTAACTTGAATTAACCTTAGTGGTATTGGCACTCATAACACTAGCTTTCTCATGAGACCCCCGATATCGCACAAGAGTAGCATAGCAGATATATCTTGCCAGTATCAAGAGACTGCATATGCGATGAGTGGTGAAGTCGAGGAGTGCAGCACAGTTCAAACTTTCGGAATAGCCCTCTCGTGACCCCTTGATACTGAACTGCAGTAATAATTGTAAAGGCACTGCTTGTCACATTCTCTCCAGTTCCTGCGTGCCTGCTCTCACAGCATATGGAGGATGATTTCTGTGAGCGTGATTCCCCCACCCCATATTTTTATAAGGCTCACTGCTCACAGTACATTGTTTGATGCTTCTTTTGAAGTTGATTCTGAGTTGATTTTGAGCCAGCATCAAAATCTGCATGCCTATTCTAAAGTCAGCGAGGTCTATGAGAGTTCAGAAGTGCGGTGCCAACATGTTATTTTTTCCTTACAGATTTAGTGCAGATTTTGGGGCAGAAAAAAACGAAGTCTGAACTATAAAAAGAAAAATACCGTATATACTCGAGTATAAGCTGAGCTTTTCAGCACAAAAATTGTGCTGAAAAATGCCCCCTCGGCTTATACTCAAGTCATAGGCCGGCCGGCTGCCCCCCCATCGGTATACAGGCGCCCCCTCTGCAGTGGTATACAGGGCCCCCCCTTGCTGCCGCACACCTGTAAAGTAATACATCATTATACTTATCCCTGTCGCCGCTCTGCACCGCGCTCCTCCGGGTCTTCATGCTTCTTCATGCTTCCTCCTCCGGCGCACAGGCAATGACGTCATTGCCTGTGCGCCGGAGGAGGAAGCATGAAGACCCAGAGGAGCGCGGTGCAGAGCGGCGACAGCGACAGGGATAAGTATAATGATGTATTACTTTACAGGTGTGCGGCAGCAAGGGGGGGCCCTGTATACCACTGCAGAGGGGGGGAACCTGCATACCACTGCGGAGGGGGGTGGGGTGCCTGTATACCATTGCGGAGGGGGGGGCGCCTGTATACTACTTCTGAGGGGGCCTGTATACCTCTTCTGAGGGGGCCTGTATACCACTTCTGAGGGGGCCTGTATACCACTTCTGATGGGGCCTGTATACCACTTATGAGGGGGTCTGTATACCACTTCTGAGGGGGCCTGTATACCACTGATATGGGCTGTATATACCACTGATGGGGGGCTGTATATATCACTGATGGGGGCTGTAACCTCTGATGGGGGGGCCTGTATATATCACTGATGGGGAGCCTGTATATACCACTGAGGGGGGGCTGTATTCCACTGATGGGGGTTGTAACCTCTGATGGGGGGGGAACTGTATACCAGTGATGCAGGTCCTATATACCAGTGATGGGGGATTATATACCAGTAACGGGGGTCCATTTATCATGATGAGAGGGGCTGTATACCGTGATGAGCCTGCTTCATTTTCCCCCCTAGGCTTATACTCGAGTCAATAAGTTTCCCAGCTTTTGGGGGCAAAAGTAGGGGGGTTGGCTTATACACGGGTCAGCTTATACACGAGTATATACGGTAAGCAACGTGGGCACAGCACTTCTGACCTGTCATAGACTTTGTTGGCCACAAGATAGACATGCAGAGTTTGATACAAGTTCTCTTCTCAAAATCTGCATAAAAAATAGCATTAATGCATTATGGGCACAGGGCCAAGAGGACCCAAGGATAAAAACAGTTGTGGTGGAAGAGCTCAAGGATTTCTCTTGCCCCCTGGCTACTTCAACAGACCTCTGGGGCAGGAGTGGCCAACTACAGTCTTCAAGATCTGAAAACAGTGCATGTTTTCAGAATTTTCTTAGTATTGCACAGGTGCTAATATCATCACCTGCAGACATGATGATTCCAGCACCTTGTACAATGCAAAGTAATTCCTGAAAACAGGTACTGTATGTAGTCCTTGAGGACTGCACTTGGCCAGCCCTGTTCTACAGGAGTGTATGTAGTGCCTGGGGCTTGTTCTCCATTCTCCGTAGGGCAATATCAAAAGCAACTCTTTGCAGAAACTGTCCAACACACAAGGAGTGAACTGAAAAAAACTTTACTGTAGCAACTTTGGAAAAAAGGCCATGGTGGTCCATGATGTAGTTAATAGCATTTATCAGACCCAAAGAGTTATAATTTAGGCACAGAGCCCATGCTATAGTAAGTCTCCAAGACCCATATATGAATATACAAAGTAAGGAAAGTCCCACAGGGATCAGCAGACTCCATTACAATGGTGCAAAGTCCATTAAGGGCAGAGTCCATTAAGGGTTTTGAGGTGTAGCCCAAAGGCTGCAGTCCCTCTAAACCAGAAAGGAAAGTGCAACCTGCACTAAACCAGAAGGGGAAAGCTAAATTAACAAAAATAAGGAATCGCTGTTCAATGAACTGAAGAACAACTAAAAATGTCCTTCTTTGGACAAAATGCCAACTAAATAATAAGTCAGATATCCAACAACATGTGTTTTATTAGAGAATTCCATTAAATTTGAGTAATATCTCTCTAGCAGCTTTCTCCTCGCTGCCCGGGATGGAGGTCTACCTTGCTAATGGTACTCTGCTGCCGGATGGTCTTAGCAGGTCACAGGTGCTACTCCTCCAGGGGAATTCTCTCTCACCACCTGCCCCCCGGCACACCCATTATGACCTCCCCTGGACATGATGATGGGGTAATTAGGGGACAACCTCCCATTCTAGGAGAGACAGGACAAACTTTCGGAATACCGACAGGCTCTGTGGGTTTGGGTGCAGCTGGCTGGCTAACCAAGAGACGCCTAGCCTCCACCCGATGCCACATTCTCTTCCGATGCAACCCTATTTACGCCTGCTAAGAACTCCCCTTGCTGAACATCACCTTCATTGTGCTGAGTTTTTTAGGAAGATCATCATGCAACAGGGTGGACTGGTTAACGTAGCACTGATGCCCAGTACCTTGTTCGGCTAGGAAGCCAAACCCCCTATCCCGAAAGAATGCCACCAGCTTGCCTCGGGTAAAATTGTCATTGAAGTCATTTACATTGGGCTCAAGCAATAACTCTTGGGTGATGGCATCCATGAACGGAATCTCCTCAAGAAAGAAGACAGGCCTGGGTGGTTCATGCGTCTTCAGATAGTTGCTTGGAGGGGGTAGGTGTCCCCAAAAAAGATTCTCTCAGTCAAAAGCCTCTGGTGAGGGAGCTACACACAGATTTTAACAGAGCCTTCTGCCTCCACTATCTCCTCTTCTTCGCTCTCCTCATCCTCGTCCTCATGCTCCTGGTCCTGAATTTTCCGATCCAGCAGCTGCGGCATGAGCAGCAGGTGTAATAAAGTCAGGCATGCTGCATGATCCTCTGGGGTGTGACATATGATGCTACTAGCTGGCAGGGGAAATGGTCACCTTTGACTGTGAACTCCTCAGGTCCCCCTCTTGCATGCAAGAACCAACCTTGTTGCATATGAGGCCCAATATGAGTAGCGGGATTCCAGGTGATATATGTGTGCTGTACATGCTGCTCGGGTTCTGGTGCTGAAGCACCCTCTGCCCCTGGGGTGGTGAGGAAGACAACATCCTCCAGAGCAGGCATATAGGCATATATTATGGTGGATCCATACAGCCAATCTGTGCAGGCACACATTAGTAAACACTAAGTGTAGCAGAATGTAAAAGGATTGTATGTGGAGGAACAGTTCTGAGGAGGAGGTGAGATAGCTGGGAAGGATGGAGGGATGGAGGGAGAAATGACTAGCTCCTGACTAGGTGGAGGGATTGAGGAGTTAGTAAGAAATGAAGTAGTATGGGGGTGAAAATGAACAGAAACATTGTAGTGACTTTCTATCCCATTACCTTCTAGCCTATTCCAGTCCAATTCGAGCCTAATTCAAAATTTTGCACTTAGAAAACTGCACTTGGAAAAATGCATGAGGAAAAATGCATGGATCAGACTAGAGTCTGTATCGACTCATGGTTCTGAATATGTAGCTTCAGCTAAGAACAATCAGGTGTGAATGAGGGGGTGGGTGGGTATGGACTAACCAGATACTGAGAGTTAAACACAAGTCATAAAAGGGAGGAGTTGGAGTGACCAATCCAAGACATGCCAGAATATTCATGAGGAATCAAACAGAGCATGGAAATGATAGGTAAGAAAATAGTAAAAGAGGCAGATTATATGCAATTCTCACAGACAGTCAGGAGCAGGGGTGGACCTACCATGGTGCAGCTGGTTCAGCTGCACCAGGGCCCCGACCGGCTAGGGGGCCCCTCAAGCCTGCAGGGGGGCCCACAGCCGACCCCCATGACCCTGTGTCAGAGGAGAGGGGGTTAACTGAGGGAAGCTTCCTGCTTCCCTTGGCTGATCCCGCCCCTCCTCTCCTCTGCCGGCCCGGCTCCCAGGACTGCGCGGCACGGTGCAGGTAGGAGCCGCAGCACCTATAGCACTCCCCGCTGACAGCCACTGGCACCCCCCTTCTTGCTCCTCACCATCAGCTGCTGCACCAGGGCCCTCTTGGCACAAGGTCCGCCACTGGTCAGAAGCCAGGGAAAGCTGTGTAGATTCAAAGCCTACCCATGGGAAGAGGAAATATATGTATATATGCCCTTTTCACATGTAAAACACTATTGAATAAATGGCGCTATAAACTAATATATGAAGTTGAGTAATGTGGGTATATATGTATGTATGTGTGTGTGTTTGTGTTTAGCCCCACTCACTCCACATAGCCATGCCTACTTTGCATCCTGCAACTCCTCTTGTGTAGGGGTGGAGGTATCAAGGGGCTATACATGGGGTGGTGCTATGAAAGGGGTGTGGCTACCAGGAGGGGTGGGGCTATATGTAGGGTCAGATATTACCATATATAAGCATTACGACAATATATGGACATTACGCCCCGGCAATGCTGGGCTCTACAGCTAGTAATAAATAACAATACACAAACACTTAACCGAGGGTCTGTTTCTCTTCCAGCATGGAGGACAATTCATTTACTGAAGAGAACAAGGAAGAGATAGAAAATCTGAAGAAGCTGAAACCAAGTATGGAGATATTATATAAGGATGTGAGGAGAGAGAAACCGTTGTATCTACCGGCTCAATCTACCGAACCCAAACCATAGACCTCAGTATGGAGGCGTTCAGCTCTGCAATTATAGTGGATTCCCCTTGATAAAGAAAATAATGAATACAGCTATTATAATCCATCATTTACTACAGGTTCTCCAGGGGAGAGCTTACAGGGGGTCATACATGTTCTAGTTACAACTGTGCTTGATCTCTGACATTCATAGACAAACAGCTATTACAAGACTTCTGTTCAAGTTATGGAGAATAGATGGTTGGGCTTCAACTGTCAACCAACCTTATGGACTGACCATGGACAAACGGATGATTTCCTCATTGCTCCTTTATATATTGTGCAGTTTTCTACAATATCTTTTTTTAAGGTAATCCAAATAAGCCACTATATTTATTATACTAATTATTAATGGAGTCTCTTTTTTGGCAAGTAGACATGAAATAAGTATATACTGAACATACAACATATATATTCACCAATGAACATTTCTTTGAATGATGCCAACGCCTGCGTCGCTCTCATTGCTGGATGTCATTGGATTCTGCCACTAGATACACAGCATTTGATGATATGGTCACCATATTATTTCTGGATTCTTCCACCTCACCTGCTGGACATATCATTAATTCTTTGGACTGTGTGCAGTATATCCTGAAGCATTATTAGCTTGTTACCATATATATATATATTTGTGGGATGTTACTAGAACAGTGATGTAGGATGTTGGGTTACTGGATGGATTAGGTAGGGTTGTCCTTTATTTAGACCCATCCATCTTCCATCCATCACCTCTGACCAGCTAATCTGCCCCGCTGAAGAAAAGTCTCCCCACAGCAGGATGCTGCCTCCACCATGTGTGATGGTGGGGATGGGGTTCTCAGGATGATGTGAAGTGTTAGTTGTCCACCACACATAGCTTCTTAAATTTAGCCCAAAACATCTCCCTTGATCTCATCTTACCAGACCTCCTTCTTCCACATACTCACTGTGGCCTCTACGTGGCTTTTCTCAAACTGCAAACAAGACTTTTAATGTTTTTCTTTTAAAAATGTCTTTCCCCTGCTCCTACTCCATAAAGAGCAGATTTGTGTAGTCAATGACTAATCGTCATCCTGTGCACATATTCTCCCCTGAGCTACAGTATGATCTCTACGACTCCTCCAGGGGCCTCTTTGCTCTTCTCTAATTATTGTTCTCCTTCCTGGATTGTCAGTCTCGGTGGATGGCCATGTCTCGGTCTTGTAGGTTTGTCATTGCGCCATACTCCTTTCATTTTTTAATGATGCATCGAACAGTGTTCCTTCACATGTTCAGAGCTTGAATTATTATTTTATTTTCGAACACTGCTTTACTCTTCTCCACACCTTTATCCCTGGCCTGTCTGGTGTCTTCCTTGGTATTTATGGTGCTGTTTGATCCCTCTGAGGCTGTCACTGAACAGCTGTAGTTATACTGAGGAAAAATCACACACAGGTGGAGACAATGTACTAATTATGTGACTTCTGGGGGCGACTGGTCGCTCAAGATTTTATTTAGAGGATTAGAATAAAGGGGGTGAATACACATGCACCTGACAATGTTCAGATCTATATTTGAAAAATATATAGAAAACCTGGAATCATTTCCTTTACATTTCACAAATACCGTATATACTCGTGTATAAGCCGAGTTTTTCAGCCCAAAAATTGGGCTGAAAAGTTCCCCCCTCGGCTTATACACGAGTCACTCGGTATGCTGTGGGGGGGGGGGCTGCACCGGTGGCTGGAGGAGGCAGGAGGGGGCCGCGGTGACCGCAGGCGGTCACGTGGGGCCGCCTCATTAGTGCAATGAATATGCACGGCATCCCCCCGTCCATCAGCGGCGGGGGGATGCCGTGCATATTGCAATACACTGGCCCCCAGCAGTAACACACAGCCCCCCCTCCTTAGTATGTCCCCCCTCCTTAGTATGTCCCCCCCCAGGCTGCGGCACCTGTTAAAATAACAAACTTTAATACATCACCTCTCCGCCGCAGCTCCTCCGCTCCTCCGGTCCCGGCTTCTTCTTCTTGCTTCCGGTGTCATGTGACCGGGCGCAGGAGATGACGTCATTTCCTGCGCGCGGTAACAGAAGCCAGCACAAGAAGGAAGAAGAAGCCAGGACCGGAGGAGCGGAGGAGCTGCGGCGGAGAGGTGATGTATTAAAGCTTGTTATTTTAACAGTTGCCGCAGCCTGGGGGGGACATACTAAGGAGGGGGGCTGTGTGTTACTGGTGGGGGTCAGTATACCACCACTGGGGGGCCTGTATACTACCACTGGGGCTGTATATACCTCTGGGGGGCCTGTATACTACCACTGGGGCTGTATATACCTCTGGGGCTGCTGTATACTACCACTGGGGCTGTATATACCTCTGGAGCTGCTGTATACTACCACTGGGGCTGTATATACCTCTGGGGCTGCTGGATACTACCACTGGGGCTTTATATACCTCTGGGGGGCCTGTATACTACCACTGGGGCTGTATATAACTCTGGGGCTGCTGTATACTACACTGGGGCTGTATATACCTCTGGAGCTGCTGTATACTACCACTGGGGCTGTATATACCTCTGGGGCTGCTGGATACTACCACTGGGGCTGTATATACCTCTGGGGCTGCTGGATACTACCACTGGGGCTGTATATACCTCTGGGGCTGCTGTATACTACCACTGGGGCTGTATACTACCTCTAAGGCTGCTGTATACTACCACTGGGGCTGCTGTATATACCTTTGGGGCTGCTGTATACTACCTCTGGGGCTGCTGTATACTACCTCTGGGGATGCTGTACACTACCACTGGGGCTGCTGTATATACCTCTGGGGCTGCTGTATACTAACTACTGGAGCTGCTGCTGTATATACCACTGGGGCTGCTGCTGTATACTACCACTGGGGCTGCTGTATATAACTCTGGGGCTGCTGTATACCACACTGCTGGGGGCTGTATACCTGTGCTGGGGTCCACCCTCGGCTTATACACGAGTCAATAGGTTTTCCCATGTTTTGGGGGCAAAAGTAGGGGGGTCGGCTTATACACGAGTATATACGGTACTTGCTCTTAGTGTTGGTGTCACATAAAATCACCATAAAATATATGGCACCCCTGCGGACCGGTTGCCACTAGAAGGCGCAGCAACCAGGATCAGTAACTCCAGTCACCCCAAACACACACCCAACCCACTCCGATCCCAAGACTAGAGAGTCTATGCTCAGCAAAGGGATGGCGGGAGGAGACAAGTGGAGAGTGGGAACGTTAGAGCAAATGGTTAGGAAGAAGGAAGGAAACAAAAACAGAAAACACCACAGGAAGTCAGTGAGTTCAGTCAGAAGTCTGTGAGGAGTCTGACGTGACTCAGTTGAGGAGACGGAGGAGAACCATCGACACACTTGACTAAAAAGGCACGGACCCGGCAGCCTGTACCATCATGAGGCTTGTCCGGGTCCTGGGCTACCGACCATAGAGAGAGACAGATGGAGTCCTAGGGGCATGGATAGTGAGCAATCCATTTGTGTACCTGAATTGGTAGGAAAGCTGAAAGACTGGGGCAGAAACCAGGGTGTCGGCTCTGAGGTGGCCACGACGCTCCACGCTCCAACCACAATTACCAGTGGGTAGCGGGGTCTTTATGTCCCATGACCAAAATGTGGAGCAGCCAAGAGAAGGCCACCATACTAAGACTAAGTTATCAGGCAGGTCGCCCACCAAAAGCCTGTGGCTGCTGAATCATAGCTTTGTGCGCGGAAGAGTAGGAAAGAGAGGCCCATGGAAAGGAACATGAAAGGGGGTAACCTGGAGGAGCCGTCCCGGCTACCGGAGCTGCCACTGCACTGTCTTGTAAGCTCAGCCCTATATGAAAATGTCATTTCTGCACCTGAGGAGGTAAACTGATTTGCCGAGCCGGAAGCAGGAGCCTGCCTGAGAGAATCCCTGGACCCTGCCAGCAGCCAGCTCAGCCCCCCTGGCCTCCCATTCCCCAAATTATCTCCACAGACTGTACAGTTGCCCTGGGGACCCGTGGAGAGCTGAAACCATCCTTGCTGCTACTCCCATCATCCCCAGAGGTCCCAACTGCAGCAGCGGCTATACCGGCCGCATTCCACAGTTGGCATCACGACAAAAACTTTATTTTTACTTTTATTTTTATTTTCATCCCTTTTTCAATTCCCCTATTTACTGATCGCCCAACGAGGGGATCACAGATCGGATCATGCTACCGTGACATCCCGCAGCCCAGACAACGAGAGGGCCCGGTTCCGAATACCCCACAGTCCTTGCCAGGGGTGAAGTCAAATACACAATAAAAGTTTGTGGGTGAAAAAATGTATAAACGCTGATGAGGTGTGTCATGGACTGTCAGGGACTTTGCACTCTCTAGCACCCCCTTATCCTGCTGGCAAATCCTGGTATTGACAGAGGATAACAAAATGAGCGCTACTGCTCTAATTTATGTAGAATATTGAGGCACTTGATGTGATCAAATGTATATATACAACCGATTCCTGCTAGGAATATACAATCCCTGGGAAAAATTCAGGAAACTCCGGGCTCGGAGGATGTTCATTAAGTTGATAAGATACCCTAAAGGTACCGTCACACAGGGAGATATCTCCGGCGATGTTGCCGGCAACTGAGGGGCGTGGCCAGGTTGCGGCGACATCGCCGGAGAGTTGCCTCGTGTGACAGGGCGATAATCAGGGGAAAAATCGCCTGAGTAACATCGCCAGGTTTCCCAACAATGTTGGGAAACCTGGCAATGTTGGTCAGGCGATCACCTGCAATGTTGCGGGCGATTCCGCCTATCTACAACATTGCGAGTTATCGCTCGCTGGATTGCTGGGCAACCCAGCGAGCGATAGCCGCGGCAACTAGCCGGCAACATCACCGGTAAGTTGCTCAGTCTGACATCTCCCCGGCGATGTTGTCAGGGATGCGTGCTCCCGCGATCGCCGGCGATATGTCCCTGTGTGACGGTACCTTTACTGAGTACCACATTATTTATCTTGATTTCTTTTAGTGTTTCTTAAAGCCATGAAGTTCCCATGTGAAATGACTTTAGTTTTGTGACATGTCTGTGATCTGCTTTTTTTCTACAAAATTAAACAACTGAATGAACGTCCTCCGAGACCGGGGAATCCATAATTTTTCCCATGGTTTGTACATGAACAGAGTTTAACAACGCAGTAGGGAGCAGACAACTGAGTCCTCTACACTGCCTTAAAATGCCTACTGCATTGTTAAACTCTGTTCATGTAAGAATGAAGCTTTTTTTCAATAAAGATTGAGAAATAAAGGATTCTAACATGCCATACTAAGGGCTCCTCCGCTGGATTATATTTGCTCTACTTCCAAGCGATTGCAGGAGGGTGCGCCCCCTCATCACTGTGCGGATCCCTGGCAGAAGACTGAACCTGGGACCAAAAACAAACTACCATTTGGGTGACCTCTCTATATGTTTTCTTTATTGTGATTATCATGGAACATCTCACATGTGCAATCAGAGGGAACGACAGCATTCACGGGATTCGAGTGGGACAGACCCATCACAAAACTGCATTACGTGCGGATGATCTTCTTTTCTATGTATCGTAGCCGACGATATCCTTACCATCTATAATGAAAGAGGTCGACAGATTTGGTCTACTCAGCAATTTCAAAGTTAATTGGTCAAAGTCAGAGGCCTTGGATATTTCCCTTCCCCGTGGGGTGAGTTCACAAGTCGATTAAGTACTTGGGGGTATTGATCCCATTGAACCTAAAAAATATAGTTCCATTCAGTTATTTTCCCCTAGCATCCAGCATGGTTAAAAATCTGGCTGCATACAGTGGGCTGCGTTTGTCCTGGTTTGGCAGGATGAACATGGTCAAGATGGATATATTGCCACGCTTCTTGTACCTTTCTCAGACTGTTCCGGTGACCCCTCTGCCTAGCTTTTTTGAAAAATTATAATGAATGTTGACCCATTTCTTATGGGGTAAACATAAGCCCAGACTTAGGACAGGTATCCTCGTCTCACCTAAGCCCTTGGGACTTCCAAGTCTCAAAACGTACTTCAGTGCCTCAGTGGTGGCTCGAGTTCTGGATTGGCATTACAAAGCTCAGGATAAACAATGGGTCTCCTTTGAGCAGGAGGGTATATGCTGCCCACTGCGATATCTTCCTTGCCTTTGCCCTGGTAACTTCCTCAATCTCGGTTCTTTATCGGACTCATGGAGGGCTCACAGGGGCCTGGCATAATGTGTTCATCAAACTAAATGGCCTTTTAGGGATGGGTCCTCTTTCCACCCTCTTTTCCAACCCGGCTTTCCCCCTTGGGCTAACAAGACAGGTGTTCCTGTGTTGGAGGAAGGGGGGATACTTGTCTGGGCCAATTACTTGTGGATGGTGATCTCTCTGTCTACAGTACCTTACATGACAGGCTCTCGTCTTGGGGGTTAAGGTGGTGTAAGTACCTCCAACTTTGTTCCTTACTAGGTGAGGGAGACACCAAGACGCTAATTGGCCACGACCATGTCCCCTTGGAAGATCTGTTTCTGCTTGCTTCCTCCCCAGCCCACTCAATCTCCATGTTGTACAAAATATTCGTGGAAGGAGGATACCTACGGAGACATGGATTCCGGGTGGCTTGGGTAAGGGAATTGGGCAGAAGCATTCCGAAAACCGACTGGAAGAAAGGCTTTCTCTTCACTCATAAGTTTGGAGCCACATGTGCAGTACAGGAAATAAATGATAAGATCCTGATGAGGTGGTATTTGTACACTTTTTGGCTGCATAAGATCTTCCCAACGGTTTCTGAGAACTGTTGGCGGTGTGGGTCAGAGGTTGGTACCTTGCTCCATATTTGGTGGAGTTGTGATAAAATTAAGCCCATGTGGACTCGGGTGTTTGAATAATATACCCTAGTCACGGGTTGGGTTTTAGTAAGAAGTCTAGAAATGGCCCTGTTCTCTGTCTTATCGGGGCTCCCCAGCCTCTACCAGAAGGATAGCCTTTGTTTCTGCCTTTCATCAGCTAGGGAAGTTATTTTGAGATATTGGAAGTAGAGATGAGCGATGTTCGACTCGAATAGTTCGCCAATCTCAAATTCGAGTTGATTTTGGCGCTATTCAAGTCATTCGCCGAATTCGAACAATTTGGTTGAAATTCGGCGAATCTAGAACATGTTCGATTTTGGTTCGAAAATGCAGCAGATGCGGTCAGAAAACCGCATCTGCCGCATTTTCTGCCAAAATAAACATTTACGAACTCAAATAAAGTGTTAAAAATAAAAAAATAATGTATGCTCACCTGTCCACCGAAGCCTCCGGTATGGTCCTGTGGCTTACAGGACCTGTGGTGACGTCAGTTCTCGCGGGAACTCCGGTCACATGACTGGAGTTCCGCGAGAACATGACGTCACCACAGGTCCTATAAGCACTGGACCTTGCCGGAAAGCTTAAAATAGACATTTTTATGTTTTAGACACTTTCTTTAAGTAAAAGAAAGTGTCCGAAACATAAAAATGTGTATTTTAAGCTTTCCGGTATGGTCCTGTTGCTAATAGGACCTGTGGTGACGTCATGTTCTCGCGGGAACTCCGGTCACGTGACCGGAGTTCCCGCGAGAACTGAAGTCACCACAGGTCCTGTAAGCCACAGGACCATACCAGAGGCTTCGGTGGACCGTGGACAGGTGAGCATACATTATTTTTTTATTTTTAACACTTTATTTGACTTTATTTCACTTCCACAATGTATGTATATACATTGTGGAAGTGAAACAGCCCCACAATCCTGTTTTTTTCGTGTTCCGGGATGTTCGACGGTGTTCGTCGAGCATTCGACGAACATTCGTCGAACACCCCGTCGATTCGGCGAATCGAATCGAACACGAACATCAGGGTGGTGGCTCATCTCTAATTGGAAGTCCCTCTCCCACCCCTATTGTGAAATAGTATGCTGAGAGGGCCGAGATATACAGGATGGAAGAGCTTTTGGCAGATCACTCAGTCTCCAGGGACAAATTCACTTTGACCTGAAATTAATGGATTCTGGTTAGAGACTTCCCAAGGTTCCCAGAACTATTCACATAAGGGCTGAGCTCTCTGGGCTTTTCTCTTAGATCTGCATCGTGACCTCTTGCCCCATATGCCCGAGAGGAACCACTTTCTGAACCCCCTTTTCCATCCACTTCTTTCCCTTCCTCCCTTTCTCCACTCGGTCACCCTTTTTGTCTTCTCTTTCCTCACTCCTTTTTTTGTCTTCTCTTCATTTTATTGGTGCACAAGGATGGCTACATCCTATCTACCTCTCCTGGCTCCTTTACGGCCCACATTAGACTACGCCCTCAGGTGACACATACCCTGGCGGGAAGGCTTTGTTGGCACAAGCCTTTTGGAGGTTCCCTTCCACATTACTGCCAGGAGGGAGTCAGTTTTTCCTAGATACTTTTATCTTCGTGCCCAATACTTATTTGTCTATTTGACTATTAATAACTATGAAAACTGTTATAGGCTAGGGTCACATTTGCGTTATGACCCTAGCCTGCCGGATTCCGGTTTCAACTTAGATATTTTTCCAGCACCGCATAGCGTTTCCGCTATGCGGTGCTGGAAACCGCAGTCCCTAGTTACCCGCTGTTTACCTGCACGACGTGTCACACAGGCAGCGGCTCGGAGGGCGTTTTACAGCGCCGCACAGGAAACCGTTGCAGACACGATTTCCTGTGCGGCGCTGTAAAACGCCCTCCGAGCCGCTGCCTGTGTGACAGGTCGTGCAGGTAAACAGCGGGTAACTAAGGGCAGCGGTTTCCAGCACCGCATAGCGGAAACGCTATGCGGCGCTGGAAAAAGTTCTAAGATAATACCGGAATCCGGCAGGCTAGGGGCACATCGCAAATGTGACCCTGGCCATTGTCTTACTATGTACTTAGTTTTGTACTTACTATACTTATACAGTGACATGTATGCATTTAGTTTTTTATTGGCTATGCTTTTAGATCTTATTAATAAACAAATATTGAACATAAAATAAGAAATCTACTAAACCTGTGTCATGTGGTGACGTTCATAAGCTTATGGAGGGAAGGGTCTACTGAGAAGGGATATGATTCAGCCTCAAAGCTACAGGTTTTGCTGGGTCGTTTGTCGGGGTCTGAATGAAGTCCCATTTCTAGATACCTGCCTTTTTCTTAATGGAATTCCCATCCTGCTGATGTCATAGAAATGGGCCATCACTGGGAGGTACCAATGATCCTGAAAGTTACTAATTTCCAGTTTTCTTTCATGTCTCGGTCCTGGACAGACAAATGATATAGACGTCTGCCTTCTGCTGTTGATTTTATCCTTCCATTGAGTTTAGACATGATATATGTTACATATTGACTGTCTTGTAGTCTAGAAGTGCTGCTGCTGTGGTTTAAACTGAGCTTTTTTTACCCTATTCTGTGTGCGGCTCTGCAGGTGGAGGTTGCTGCAGGTATGTGTGATGAATATGACTCATGCTTGGGTGAACTGAGGGGCGAGCCTGGGCTGGTTGCTCCCCACCTCTCTGCCATAAATGGGTCAGCTCACATCCACCTGATGTCGCTGATTCAGTTCACGGCTGTTCTGTGACCTTGGAGTGCAGACCTGATCCTAAGCTGCTGCTGTTTTCCCCTTTGGAGGTTGCTGGGTTCCGTGGTCCGTGGGTGGAGGTAGGGGCCTTATGCCTAGGGCTTCTTGGGAGCTTTAGGGTCTTAGGCTGGAGGCTCGGACCTCCTCACCTTCAGAGGTGCCTCCGCGTACAGGCCGAGTCAGGAACCCCAGTATCAGGGCCAGACTCCCTACGCCCAGCTTCATCCTACTTCTGGGTACCCCGGCCCCCCAACATGACAATATAGTTGCGATATGCTCATAGGCAGAAATTACTTTCCTCAGTTTCTAGCAACCCCCAGTAAAGCAAAATGATGCTGTGTGTACCGCAAGATGTGTGTACTCTGAAACTCTAATTTGTGTAATTCTGATACTACTGGAGTGTACGTAATCTAACTTATTATGTTTTCAAGTCAGAGAACAAAAGATTTTTCTTTCAGAATGTTTTTGGAGAGAGCGGCACATTCAGCCCTGAGGATGCAGAGTGCAATAAAACTAGCAGGGGAAGACAGGGACAGTGTCCTGCAGAAACACAAAGGAGGTGGATTGTCCGCTGTTGGGAAGTGAGAAATATATTTTGGTGTATTTTCCTGACAAGTTGTGAAGACTTTGTCTAATCACTATATACGTATAATATTTATCCCTATTATTATGTTTATTGTTCAGAAAAATGGCACCTTGGAGACGCTATGTTTCAGGATTCACATGAAGTAAGAAGAAAAATTTCTTGTATGTTATTTTATTGTGTCCAGGGGTGTGAATAGTTTTGCAATACATAATAACTAAATGCA
>JARQOC010000013.1:6470160-6571086 GCA_033576535.1 Allobates femoralis | reverse complement strand
CCTCTCCTCACCTACTGTATCGTCAGCCATCCCTTGTAGACTGTGAGCCCTCGTGGGCAGGGTCCTCTCCTCACCTACTGTATCATCAGCCATCCCTTGTAGACTGTTAGCCCTCGTGGGCAGTGTCCTCTCTCCTATCTGTGCCTTGTATTGCTCATCTTTATTTTACTTGTCTATGTCGCCCCCTTTCACATGTGAAGTGTTATGGAATAAACAGGGCTATAATAATAATAATAATAATAATTATATCAGGAAGGACTGGTCACTATGCAATAAATGATTCCAGGGCAGAAGAATGTTAAACATCAACCATTAGTAGATGAAGAGATGATATTCCTTCCAGCTTTGCACATCAAACTGAAATTAATAAAGAACTTTTTCACAGCAATGAACAAACTAAAGCCTTTGCTTACTTGCAACAGACTTTTCCACACATCAGTCATGGCAAAATAAAAGAGGCCACAAATCCCAGAGCTAGTAAATGATAGTAAATTTGATGTTCTTCTGCATGTTGCAGAACATGTTCGATGGTCGACCTTCAAGAATGTCGTTTTCAACTTTCTGGGCAACTACAAGGCGTCAGACTATGCTGAACATATAAGACATGTCCCTTCATAGCCCCATCTGGTCAAGATAAGATAAGGGTGTAGAGCTATATGCCTTGCCAGGAGTTTTTGGGGACTTTCTGTGTCCCTCAATAACCTCATCTAACCTGCCAACTCTTGACATGATATGGAGCCATTCAATGTATAGTAGACTGTTGGGTGTAACCAATGACCAAGTTTCATACTGCGCTAGTAATCTGGAGAGTTGGGTTAAGAAATAGTAATTGAAGTTTAATCCCTTCCCGACCCATGACATCATGGAAGTCGGTGCGTTTCTGACCCATAACGTCCCCCAACCTCATGGTGGGATTCCGTTCCTGCAGTACGGGTGACCGGTGTCGGTTAAATATCACCGGTGCTGCAGGAACATAAGGAGCCATAGTTTACTCCAGGGTGGGTGGCTTAGCCCCCCCGTGGCTATGATCGATCTGATTGGCAGTTGAAAATGAAACTGCCAATCAGATCGATTGTAATAATGATTGTAATAATTCACCAATGAAACTTGGTGAACTATTACAATCCAGCCGGCCATTGGCTGGAGCAGGGTGACTTCTGTGTCACCCCCCCATATCTGATTGGAGCTAGTGTCCATGTGATGGTACCTCTCCAATCAGGTATGGAGGAGCGGTGTGACCAGAGGCCGCCCTCCCACTCCTCAGCCCCCTCCAGCTCCTGTTCCATCACCCCCCCGGCTCTTACCTCCGCCCCCCCACCTCTGATCTCGGTCTCCCCCTCACTTTCCTCCCCCCACCTCCATTCCCTGTGTCCTCTCTTACCCACTCCGTGCTGCCATCCCCGCTGTCTGGCGGGCCTCATCGCCATGGAGCTGCTGCTCTCTCGGGCTCCTCCTCTCCCAATGATGGAGTGAGGTATGTGTGTATGTATGTATGTGTGCATGCATGGATGGATGTGTGCGTGCATAGATGTGTGCATGGATGGATGTGTGTGTGCATGCTTGGATGTTGCATGGAAGTATGTGTGCGTGCATGGATGTTATATGGATGGATGTGTGCATGCATGGATGTTGCATGGATGGATGTGTGCTTGTATGGATGTTGCATTGATGGATGTGTGCATGCATGAATGTTGCATGGATGGATGTGTTCATGCATGCATGGATGTTGCATGGATGGATGCGTGCATGGATGGATGTGTGCATGGATGGATGTGTGCATGCGTGGATATGTGCATGCGTGGATGTGTGCGTGCGTGGATGTGTGCGTGGATGTGTGCGTGCGTGGATGTGTGCGTGTGTGGATGTGTGCATGCGTGGATGTGTGCGTGCTTGGATGGATGTGTGCATGCGTTGATGTGTTTGTGCATGGTTGTGTGCGTGCGTGGATGGGTGCGTGTGTGGATGGGTGTGTGAGTGGATGGATGTGTGCATTTTATTGATGTGTGCATGCATGGATGTGTGCGTGCATGGATGTGTGCATGCATGGATGTGTGCGTGCATGGAAGTGTGCGTGCATGGATATGTGCGTGCATGCGTGGATGTGTGCATGTGTGGATGGGTGAATGGGTGGATGATCAGTGCATGGGTGGATGGATGGATGCATGGGTGGATGAATGGGTGCAACAAGGGATCAAGTGTCCTCTTGTTGTAGGCTTTGGGATCATAGTCATGGATCATTGCCATACAGTGCACCATAACTCTGACCCCAGAGACTGTAGGAAGAGGACATTTGATCCCTTGCTGCAATCTTTGCATGTAGCACAGGCAATCAAGCGTCATGGGACCTTCATTGTGGATTACGTCAGATCTTTATAATAAAGATGGAGTCCGAATTTTGTTTGTGTTTGTTTTCAAATAAAAAGATTTTTCTCTGGTGTATTTTTTTGACTATTTACTAGAGATTCCTAATTTTCGGGTCTAACATTGGCCTGACATTATGAATCTCGGGCTTAGTGCCAGCTGCCAATAAAAAAGCTGGCATTAACCCCTTTATTACCCAGTTTGGCACTGGCACCAGGGCAACTGGAAGAGTCTGGGCACAGCACCAGAAAATGGCGCTTCAATGAATGCACCATTTTCTGGGGTGGCTGCGGGCTGCAATTTGGAGTATGGGGGGCCCAGAATGCTTGGGCTTCTGCATACTGAGGATTCCAGTCCCCAGCTGCCTAGTTGTACCTGGCTGCACCAAAAATAAGACGGAGCCCCACGTCATTTTTTTTTCTAGAATTAGCTCTAGAAATAAAAAAAAAAATTGGCTTCGCTGTATTTTTGGTTGCCAGCCAGGTACAACGAGGTAGCTGAGGGCTGGTGGCAATCCGTAGCTGCCAAGTTGTACCTGGCTGGACCAAAAATATGGCGAAGCCCCACATAATTTTTTTTATTACTTCTACAACTAAAATGACATTGAGCTTTGCCGTATTTTTGGTTGCCAGCCAGGTACAACTTGGCAGCTGGGTGGCTGGAATCCTCAGCGTGGAGAGACCCAAACATTGTGGGCCCCCTACACTGCAAATTGCAACCCACATCCACCCCAGAAAATTGCGCATTCATTATGGGCGCCATTTTTTGATGCTGTACCCCAACTCTTCCAGTTGCCCTTGTGCTGGTGGCAATGCTGGTGGCACACAGGGGCTATCCATACGCGACATGGTGTCCTCTAACAAGTTGAATGAAAAATTAGCTCCAATTGTTAGTGGACAGCATGTCACATATGGAGAGCTTTGAACCCCCAGGTAGCTTCACAAATTGATCCTTAAAAATTAAAAAAGATTCTTTTTGTGGAAAAAAAAGTACTTTTTCATTTATATGGATCAATTTGTGAAGCTACCTGGGGGATTCAAAATGCTCACTATGCATCTAGATAAGTTCCCTGGGGGGTCTAGTTTCCAAAATGGGCTCACTTGTGGGAGAGCTCCAATGTTTAGGCACACAGGGGCTCTCCGTACATGTCATGGTGTGCGCTAACAATTTAAATGGTGGATTAGTTCAAATTGTTAGCGGACACCATGTCGCGTTTGGAAAGTCCCTGTGTGCCTAAAGATTGAAGCTTCACCACAAGTGACCCCATTTTGGAAACTAGACCCCCAAGAAACTTATCTTGATGCATAGTGAGCACTTTGAACCCCCATGTGTTTCACAACTTGATCTGTAAAAATGAAAAAGTACTTCTCTTTTCACTAAAATGTTTTTAGCCTAATTTTTTTCATTTTCACATTGGTAACAGGATAAAATGGATCCTAAAATTTGTTGGGCAATTTCTCCTGAGTACACAGATACCTCATATGTGGTCATAAACCACTGTTTGGGCACACGGCAGGGCTCAGAAGGGAAGGAGCGACATTTGACTTTTTGAATGCAAAGTTAGCTCCAAAAGTGAAATGTCGCTCCTTCCGTTCTGAGCCCTGCCGTGCGCCCAAACAGTGGTTTATGACCACATATGAGGTATCGGTGTACTCAGGAGAAATTGCCCAACAGATTTAAGATCCATTTTATTTTGAAAATAAAAGAATTGAGGCTAAAGGAACATTTTTGTTGGAAAAATTAAAATGTCCATTTTTTCCTTCCACGGTGCTTTAGTTTCTGTGAAGCACCTGAAGGGTTAATAATCTTTTTGAATGTAGTTTTGAGTAGCTTGAGGGGTGCAGTTTTTGGAATGGTGTCACTTTTGGGTGTTTTCTGTCATGTACACCCCTCAAATGGACTTCACATGTGATGAGGTCACTAAAAAAAAGGTTTTGTAAATTCAGCTGGAAAAATGAGAAATTGCTGATGAACTTTGACCCCTTATAACTTCCAAACAAAAAAAATGTTTCCCAAATTGTACTGATGTGAAGCAAACATGTGGGAAATGTTATTTATTAACTATTTTGTGTCACATAACTCTCTGGTTTAACAGAATAAAAATTCAAAATTTGAAAATTGCGAAATTTTCTAAATTTTTGCCAAATTTTGATTTTTTCACAAATAAACGCAAAAATTATCGACCTAAATTTACCACTAACATGAAGCCCAATATGTCACAAAAAAACAATCTCAGAATCGCTAGGATCCGTTGAAGCTCCAGAGATATAACCCCATAAAGGGACACTGGTCGGAATTGACAAAAATGGGCAGGTCATTAGGGTCAAAATAGTCTTGGTCATGAAGGGGTTAATGTAGAATAATGCAAGATCCTGCACGTGGACAAAGGAAATAAAATGTAGAATAAAGTACTAAACGGTAAAACACTGTCAGAGACAATGATCTGGGTGTACGGGTAGATGATAAACTCAATTAGTGGCCAATGTCAGGCAGCTGCTGCAAAGGCTAATAAAATAATGGGATGCATTAAAAGAGGCATAGATGGCTATGACGAGAACATAGTTTCCCTCTATAAAAGTCACTAGACACTTATAATAACAATTTTAGGCTCTAATGTATACGAAAGACAAAGCTGAACTAGAGTGGGTGCAGAGAAAAGCAACCAAGGTTATTAAGGGAATGGGGCAACTGCAGAAGACGGGTGATCAGACTGGAGGCTACTCAGCTTGGAAAACAAAGGCTTAAGAGTGATCTTATTACAATGTAGAAGTATATGACAGGACGGTACAGAGACCTTTCTAATGATGAAGAGGAAAGAAGGATTAACCATAATCACAGTCGTCTCTTTTACTATAGGATCAGTGGTGCTGGAATAGTATTTTGCACAGAGGACAGGAGCTGAAGTTCCCCTTTAGGGTCTTGGGATCCTCAGCTCTGGGCCACAGTATGAATTGGGTATGAAGCACATATTTTTCCTGGGAGGCCCTATTGACATGAAGGGACCATTGTGTAATACTTAATTCCCCCTGTGGAGGCACTGCAGGGAAATTGAACAACTTCTAATCATCTCCACCATCAGTCCCAGCAGCAGATCGGCTTCATTCCACGAGACTCTTATATGTAATTAAGGAGGAGAAACATTTGAAGCATAATGGAAACCTGAAACAAAATAATCCCTCATTTTCAATGTCCTCATCTCTGTAGAGAAGTCTGGTGTCAGGGATCAGATTGTCTATGAAGTCCGGGGAGTTACATGCATTTTGGTTAATCACTAGTTTTAGTCAAGTCCTCACCTGCATCAGGTGCTTTGATGTCTTCACCATTGTCCGATGCTACAAAAGAGGTCACGTAGCTGGAGACGAGCAGGAAAACGAGACCGGTCACTGGAGACATGGCGACTGGTGGAGACACTGAGGAGATGATCACTAGATCTCTGGTTATATAGGAATTATACAAGGAAGGAGGAAGGGAGGAACATGGAGGAACCTGGAAAAACCTGTTCAGTGACTATGTCACAATTGTCCTACAATGTTCTCCAAACGTTCCACAGACGTCACTGACTCATGACTTCAGGATGTAACTGGAGGTTGAGAAAACATTAATAGCTCATTATTATCCAATATTGAACACATTGCTGTAAACAGGCTGATGATTACCCAATAATGAGTAGAAAAAGCTTCTTCGTCAGGTGCCAGGATCTTCTGCACAATGCAACACATCATAGTTCTCATCATTGCATCGTCCTGTCAAAGGCAGCAAATGTGCACTGAGCGACTTATTATAGATGTATCACAGATCAGTCAGTGGCTGCTTGTGTAAACCTCTATTAAAGGACCGCCTTTCAGTAAATGTTACCCGATCGGTGGGGGTTTAGTGCCACTGGTCAGTCTGTGTATATAGATCCTGAGTTATGTTGGGATCTTCTCATTGGAGATGACTGTAGACCACACATACCACGAATGATATTATGGCCTTCTTTACATTGAGAGATAGAGGCCATTTGGAGGTTTGTGTAGACCCAAGATAACAGGTAACATCCGTCCAACATTCCATTGTGAACAATTGTTAATTCTCACATAACTCTCTAGATCTGGTAGATTGTGAGGATCAAGCGATCAAGAAGCTCCGGTCAGAGGTGGAGACGATACAGAGATAAGGGCTCAAAGCCGAATGTTCCTCTGAGGAGGGTCCGTATAGAGGGATGTTGAGATATTAAGAATCAAATCTAGAGGGTACATACAAGACGTCTGGGACTGTATGTCTGAATCATAGAATTCAGGATCCTCACTCAGTCCTACTGCCCCTAGTGTATTACAGATTACCCCATCACCCGCAGTACAAATGTGGCCCCATCACCCGCAGTACAAATGTGACCCCATCACCCCCAGTACAAATGTGGCCCCATCACCCCCAGTACAAATGTGGCCCTATCACCCCCAGTTAATAACATCTGGTCTTATCATCTCGGGTGTATAACATTCAGCCCTAGCAAACAAGAGGGTTTGGATGGAGCATCAGATCTTGTTGAGACCCAGCACTAGACCACTGACGGTGAAGCCCAGACACCATCTTTGTCCATCTGGTGAAGCCTCAGAAAAATAAGATTGAGAGAATAGAGATTAGCGGACATTTAGAAGCTCGAACTCGATTTGGTTCGCTGAACGGGAAATGTTCACCGGACAGTTTGCCGGACATTTCGCCGGAAAGTTCCTTGGAGATCCATGACTTGTTCATCTTGATGAAAGTTAGGTGATCTACACTCTCACTCTCAGTGGACGGCTGAATACTCTTATCAACCAGGAGCAGCGCTGAAGACACGTTCTGAGTGAACTCTGGCTGCCGAGCATGACAAAATCTCCAAGGCGTGAGTGGTGAGCTCAGGCCACTTCTCCATTTTTGAAGCCAAAATGCAAAAGGTTCCAAAACCCCCCTGATGGTATTGATATTGAGCTATAGATAGTCCTGCGTCATCCTCTCCAGTCATTCACCATGAGTCAGACTCAGTTCTGCTAATGGACAGGATGGTTTAAAAAATTGGTCAAAGGACTCCTAAAAATTGCTTCTGACAGTTATATTGCTGCTGCTAATGTTTCTACGCTGATGACTCGATGTCCCCCGGGTTGGAAGTGTCATCTGCGATTTGTACTTTGTCGCTCACTGCTGTGCTAGTTAGAACAAGTTTTGCCAACCAGCTTTTTTTGGTACTCCAGCATGTGCGTGTCCCTTTCCAAGGTGGGAAGCATCTGGCTAAATTTACTTTTGTTCTGTAGCTCCAACAGTGTGCCAACTCAATGCGAATCCTAATTATACAGGCATTATGTTGCAGATAGTGCAGCAAAAACTCGCTCATGTGTCTGATGCATTTATGAGGCCCAAGTTCTTGTTGTTGTTCTTTATCCATTATAAATTCATGCTCAAAACCTACAACTTTGTCCTTCACCTTGCCAAACAGACCTACTTCACCTCCCTGATATCCTCACTATCCAACAATCCAAAAAAACTCTTTGACACCTTTCACTCTCTCCTCAGTCCTAAAGTGCAGGCCCCCATCACTGACCTCTGTGCTGATGACCTGGCCTCCTACTTCATGGAGAAAATAGACAACATCCGCCAGGAAATTAGCTCCCAGCCTCCAAGCGCTGCCACTCCCATTCTTCCCCACATCTCCTTCGGCTCATATTTGACCCAGTTACAGAAGTAGAAGTTGCCAGGCACCTCTCTTCCTCTCGTCCCACTATATGCACCACTAACCCCATTCCTTCACACCTACTCCAGTCTCTGTGAACATTCGTCACCACTCACCTAACCAAAATCTTCAATCTCTCCCTCTGTTTTGGCATCTTCCCCTCCTCCTTCAAAACACTCGATCATTACTCCACTATTAAAGAAAGCTTCTCTCGTCCCATCCTGCACAAATAACTACAGACCAGTCTCCAATCTCCCCTTCATCTCTAAACTCCTGGAGCGCCTGGTCTACTCCCGCCTCACCCGTTACCTCTCTGCTCACTCTCTTCTAGATGCATTACAGTCTGGCTTCCACCCCCTTCACTCTACAGAAACTGCCCTCATCAAAGTTACCTACTGACAACAAAAAGTAATGGTGACCACTCTCTGCTTATTCTTCTTAATCTCTCTGCAGCTGTTGACGCTGTTGACCACCATCTCCTACTCTCCATGCTGCACTCCATTGGTAAAAAGGACACCGCTCTCTCCTAGCTCTCTTCCTATCTTTCTGACCGCTCTTTCAGTGTATCATTTGCTGGCTCTACTTCCCCCCTCTTCCTCTCACTATTGGAGTCTCTCAGGGTTCAGTCCTTGGACCTCTTCTCTTCTCTCTCTACATGGCCCGATTGGACAGACCATCAGCAGATTTGGCTTTCAGTACCATCTTTATGCTGACGACACACAATTATACACTTCAGCCCCTGACCTTACCCCTGCGGTATTAAAGAACACCAATGACTGTCTAGCTGCATCATGTCGGCTCTCTATTTAAAACTCAACCTTTCCAAAACTGAACTTCTTTTGCTCCTGCTCTTCACTAACCTCCCTAAATCTGACATCTCTTTCTCAGTGTGCGGTGCCACAATAACGACTAGACAACAGGCTCGCTGTCTGGGTGTTATGTTTGACACCGATCTCTCCTTCACCTCCCACACACAATCTCTCGTCTTCTCTTGTCGCATACATCTGAAGAACATCTCTAGAGTCCGCCCCTTTCTCACCATGGAAACAACTAAAACCCTTACCTTGGCCCTAATCCACTCCCGCCTTGATTATTGCAATTCTCTATTAATTGCCCACCCCCCTATACTTCCCCTCTACAGTCTATCCTTAATGCAGCAGCCAGGATCACATACCTGGCCAATCGTTACTCAGATGCCTCTGCTCTGTGCCAGTCATTGCTCTGGCTGCCTATACACTGCAGGATAAAGTTCAAATTGCTTGTTCTCACCCACAAAGCTCTTGACAATGCAGCACCCCCCTACCTCTCCTCCCTCATCTCTGTCTATCACCCCACCCGTCCTCTTCACAGTGCAGCACCCCCCTACATCTCCTCCTTCATCTCTGTCTATCACCCCACATGTCCTCTTCACAGTGCAGCACCCCCCTACATCTCCTCCCTCATCTCTGTCTATCACCCCACCCGTCCTCTACACAGTGCAGCACCCCCCTACATCTCCTCCCTCATCTCTGTCTATCACCCCACCCGTCCTCTACACAGTGCAGCACCCCCCTACATCTCCTCCCTCATCTCTGTCTATCACCCCACTCGCTCTCTACGTTCTACAAATGACCTTCGACTAACATCTGCACTAATCCGATCCTCCCACTCCTGGCTCCAAGACTTCTCACGAGCTGCACCAATTCTCTGTAATGCTCTACCCCAAGAAATCAGGACCATCCACAATTTGCATGGCTTCAGACGCTCACTAAAAACACGTCTTTTCAAGGCGGCCTATCATGCTCTATAACAAAACTCCTTTGTACTGTATATAACCCATTCACTATCTCTCTCGACATAACTCTTCTTCCAACTCCACCAAACCCAAAAGCTCTACACAGATTGTCTGGTGACCATTCATGTAACTTTATTTCTATCCCCCATTTCCTCAAGATGCCTGGACCATCAGTGCAATAAGCCCCTGTACTTTGTGTAACCCCTATCTCGTTGTGGATTGTAAGCTCTTTTGAGCAGGGTCACCTTTATTTTTGCTTTATCTATTGTATTTTTTACATTGATTCTATGTTTATTGTATTGTTTCCAATTATTGTGCTGTTTTCTTTCTCTACTGGAATTACTTGTATTATATTGTGTATTTTCTTACTGTATTATACTGTGTATTTTTGTCTATTACCCACTGTATTGTAAAGCGCTGCGGAATATGTTTGCGCTACATAAATAAAGATTTATTATTATTATTGTTGTGATGGTGGCGGTGTAAAAATCCAAATTCCTTCCTCCGTCCTCTGGCGCCAGCCTCAGACAAAAGAAAGAGGAATAATTTCTTCCTCATCTCCTGACTGTTCTATGCTCATCACCTCTTCATCCTCATCCTCCTCCTTTTGATCCTCTATGTCTGCACCTTCACCACCAATTTGGTATCATGAGCTCCCGCCTGACATGCCACCCGGCTGTGTGACTAGTGTACAGACCTTTGAGATATTAATATCCTTTCTGAATCCTCCTCTTCCTCCTCCTCCTCTTCCTGTGGTAGCACCACCTCATCCTGCACACTTTTCAAAGTTTGCTCCAGCATGTGGATAACCGCCATAGTGATGCTTATGATGACATTGACAGCGCTAAACATCTTATTAACCATTTCAAAACTGTGAAGAAGAGTTCAGAGGTCTTTGATATTTGCCCACTCTGAAACCATCATTTGCATCACATTTGGCTTTGAGTCACTGTACGTGTCGTTACATACTGCTCCAGGGTTTGTTGCTCCTGCCACAGGTGCTGCGAGATGTGCATAGTGCAATTCTACCATATGAGCACATTGCATATCAAGTGGTAACCATTTGTCTGAAAGACCTCTGCAGCGATTCTAGTGGATGATCTGCAGGGTAAAAATGGTAGAAGTGAGAATACAGTGATCGAGTCTTGTGCAGCAGCTCATCCAGGCCGGGATAGTGGCATATCCAAGTAAAAAGATCCAGGGAGAGATTGTGCTTCAGTGATCCGTGCTGCCGCCCACAAAGGCAAGCCAAGGAAACAAAGAAACCTGTGTGTTGCTCGTTTATTCCATTAGTATTTCCAACGCATTTTGGTGCAGACCTTGTACCTTCCTCAGGGCAGGGAATAAAGGAGCAACAAACAAGTTTCTTTGCTTCCTTGGCTTGCCTTTATGGGCGACAGCGCGGATCACTGAATCACGATCTCTTCCTGGATCTTTTTACTTGGATATATCACCCCTGTGACGTGGGAGTGCGGATCCAGCAGCAGCTGTCTGAGCAAATTAACCAGTTGTGGGGAACACAACTGGACCAGGTGAGCAGCATATACACATATGACGGTACCACCTTATCTTTAAAACAATAAGATCCATTTGCACCTCTTTGTCCCCCCTTTTCTTTATAGGGATAGTGGCATAGGAATTACTGGACAACTAGGTTGAGGTTGTGAGCTATGCCAGGCATGTGTGCAAGTTTGCCCCTGTGTAGGGCCACCACGAGGTTCACGCAGTTATCACAAATGGCCTTCCATGTCTCCAGGTTTAGCAGAGCTGAATCTCGACCTTCATAGATGTCCACAACTCTTCAGCTGGGTGACTCAGATCTCAAAGACATTTTAAGTTAAACACTGCCTGATGGCGGTGAGCCCTGACATCACAGTACAGAGGGGGGGGATTTTGTTTGAAGTGTTGAAACATTAAGGCAGAGGTCGAGAGCGCAGCTGTAGACCCTAGAGGAGGTGGATGAGCCAGAAGCAGTGGGTGAAAAGGTATATACAGAGGTTTGTCTCAAAAGTCTTGTGGATTTGTAGACTTGGGGAGTAGCCCCTTCCCCACCAGGCCTTACAGTCACCAGAGTAACCCAATGGCCAGTGAGCGCGATGTAACCCCTCTGGCCATTTGGGCTCATCCAGGTGTCAGTGATGATATTCACCTTGTCACACACAAATTCTCAAGGAACAGGTGATGTTGTCTGTGAAATGCTGGCGTAGCGCAGGCACAGGTTGCTTCAAGACGTAGTGACTGTGGAGACATGGGGGTGAGTGGATGCTCTCGTCGCTACTAGGGATGAGCGAGTATGCTTGTCACTACTCGGTACTCGCACTAATATCTTGGTACTCGGGGCACTCGGTGAGTACCGAGTAATCTCGCAATACTCTTGCTATGCTCGGGGTCCACCTCCCTGCATGTTGGCGCTCTTTACAGAGCCGGCCCGCATGCAGGGATTGGCTGACAGACACTGTAATGCCACAGCCATGTTGGTTGTGGCATTACAGTGATTGGCTGGCTGCACAGCGTCTTTATAAGACCTGACCGTGCTGTGCTCGTCACTCTGCTCCACAGACAGGCAGTGTAGGGAGAGCTGCTGCTGATTGAGGGACAGATTTGTGGCCTTCCAGCTAGTGTAGGCACAGGGCTGACAATCTAATTACCACAAAAGTCCTTCTGAGGACTAATAGAGCTGTATACAGGCAGGCAGGGAGGGAGGGTATATAGCAAACTTCGATGTGCCAGTATACCAGCCTAAATCACATCTGGGGCTGGTGGACAGGCTGGAAATCTCATCCATCCCAAAACAGTGCTTTTAGGGATTAATTTAGCTCTCTGTAGGCAGGAGTGGGTTGTAGTGGAAATTAGATTACGCCAAGACACTCTGTATACTCATCAGCGTTTGTGACTGACCGGTACACCTGCTGAGGGTTAACCTCTAATCTGAAATCTCAGTGTCCAGCTAAAAACTAACTCTTATCTGCATTAATTTACCATTTTTGTGTGGCAGGAGGGGGTTAAAGCTCCAATTTGTATATGCCAGAACACTCAGTATACTCATGTCAGCATTTGTGTGTGACCAGTATAGCTGCTGTAATTTAATCTCTAATCTCAGTATCCAGCTCAAAAACAACTGGTCAGCATTTTCAGTTGACATCCCACAGACACTCGAAGACATCAAGAAGCCCGCCACCGAGTACCCCATGGCCCCCACTGGGGCAAGTAACCAGCATATCAGCAAGGGCTTTCTGTGCCTGTAGCATGCCAAGGAGATAGAAGCTGATCAATATGCTCAAGGGATACTTAAGTGATCATACCTGCATCATTCATGATGATTTACTTCTCTTTAAAGGGACTCTGTCACCAGGTATTTGCCATCTCATCTGACAGCACCATAATGTAGAGATACAGCGATGTTTCACTTATTGAGCTCCTTGCTGTCATTTTGATAAAATTATTGTTTTCTTTGCTGCAGATTTGGCAGCTCCTGTATATAACTGGACTAATTTAGTGGTCTTCTAATTATAATATACCGCTTATTTAACAGTGCAGCTAAGTAAGTCATATGTCATTAGAATCAGGGTCTCTGTCTCTACACTATGCTGCTCTCAGATGAGATGACAAAAACCTAGTGACAGAGTCCCTTTAATTACCGTGTGTCCAAGCTGAGCACTTGGCCTGACCTCTCCTTATATGCCTTGGAGGTGCTGGCCTGCCCTGCTGCTAGTGTCAAATTATAGCGTGTTTTCTGTTATGGTTGGGCAAACAATCATCACTGATAGGCACACATGACTCTGCATGGGAAATTCAGGCAGACTTACTCTGATAATTAGAATAGGAATAGTTAGAATAGTAATAGGAAGGTGCAAGGACAGGTAGTGATAGCCTGGCGTGATTTAACTAGGTGACAGATTCACTTTAAGAAGGGCTGGATTTACACCCAGTTTGTAATTGAAACCCTGCAAATGACAGCAAAACAACTTAAATTCAACAAAAATGTTCATTTTTCAAAATGATGTGAAGTATAGATGACCAATCCTTGTAATGTCTGTGTTTGTTTTGCTGATCGGCATATGATGATACCAGACTGTCCACTAACGGAAGGTGACATTCTTGTTTGTCTTGGAGCTGAGGTTTGTTGAGCAGAATGTTTGGTTACTTTGCCTCCTACTGCACAAACACCGAGCGGTTTCCCCTTTCCACCATGACCACAGCTTTTACCACTCATATTTGATGGTAATAGATTTGGAAGTCAGTTGTTGTGGGCCCAAAAAATCTGGGGATGTGAATGCAGCAGACTAGGTTTGCCAATCACGGGGACTGGGCAAAAAGTGCGGGTGCTTGGATGTTGGCAGATGTGACACTAAATGGTGTTTGGCACAGCTTTGGTGCAGATGATCACACAAACACCAGTGTACCATGGGGGATTTGGCAATCACTGCTACTAAGCCCTAAAAGTGCTGTTTTATAAAGGAGTTCTGAAATCTACTATCTCTCTACCTGTAAAGAAATACAATCGCTAGCTATGTAAATCATGCACACAGGATCAGCAACGTCGGTAGCAGCAAGACTGAGCTCCAACACTGAGAAAATGGAGATGACGGGAAATGGCCGGTTCTTATAAGGCAAGAACATGTGACATACCCAGCCAATGACACAAGCCCTTGTGTGAAAAAACTGCAATTTGCTTTATGGGTGGTGATTGGTTGCAGACCGGACTACCCACAATAAGGGTGGGAAAGAAAAAAAATGGAGCCCTGCACTTATCTGACCTGACACCTTCCAACGCTTCCCGCCCGCTATCCTAAACAATGAGACTTTGATAACATAGAACAGAAGCATTACTGCAAATGCACTAATGCTATTTGTCACCCACAAAATTGCCGAAGAAATTCAGAATTTCCAACTTTTCAGCAAAATGTTGAGGTTTGAGGGGTCGAACGAACATTGCCAAATTCAATCTGGATGTGAAACTGGGGAACATGTCCGAGCAAAGTTCCCTCATCTGTAGTAACCAGCACTCGAGATTTTAGTGCTCGATCATTACTACATTTTACCATCTGCATTAGACTCCATCATTTTGCTCTCTGGGATATTGACATTTCTCAGGGACTTTCCCTTCTGCTGGATGAAATCCTGAGTAGATGAATGTAAACAAGTAAAGTAGAACATGTCCTCAGGCGGTGTGTCACCACAATACCAGAGAGTGCTGAAACCGGGAACAAGGAACAGAAGTGACAAACCAACAACATATCCGTAATTATAATAATTGCTCATTCTTGAGTCAGGAACATGATGTATCTATACTTCTGTCCTGTATACTGGGTGTAATCCTCAGTATCTGTATTATTCTGTATATATACACTGCACAGTACCACTTCTCCTGTCCTGTATACTGGGTGTAATTCTCAGTATCTGTATTATTCTGTATATATACACTGCACAGTACCACTTCTCCTGTCCTGTATACTGGGTGTAATCCTCAGTATCTGTATTATTCTGTATATATACACTGCACAGTACCACTTCTCCTGTCCTGTATACTGGGTGTAATCCTCAGTATCTGTATTATTCTGTATATATACACTGCACAGTACCACTTCTCTTGTCCTGTATACTGGGTGTAATCCTCAGTATCTGTATTATTCTGTATATATACACTGCACAGCACCACTTCTCCTGTCCTGTATACTGGGTGTAATCCTCAGTATCTGTATTATTGTGTATATATACACTGCACAGTACCACTTCTCCTGTCCTGCATACTATGTGTAATCCTCAGTATCTGTATTATTCTGAATATATACTGCACAGTACCACTTCTCCTGTCCTGTATACTGGATGTAATCCTCAGTATCTGTATTATTCTGTATATATACACTGCACAGTGCCACCTCTCCTGTCCTGCATACTGGGTGTAATCCTCAGTATCTGTTTTATTCTGTATATATACACTGCACAGTACCACTTCTCCTGTCCTGTATACTGGGTGTAATCCTCATTATCTGTATTATTCTGTATATATACACTGCACAGTACCACTTCTCCTGTCCTGTATACTGGGTGTAATCCTCCGTATCTGTTTTATTCTGTATATATACACTGCACAGTATCACTTCTCCTGTCCTGTATACTGGGTGTAATCCTCAGTATCTGTTTTATTCTGTATATATACACTGCACAGTACCACTTCTCCTGTCCTGTATACTGGGTGGAATCCTCATTATCTGTATTATTCTGTATATATACACTGCACAGTACCACTTCTTCTGTCCTGCATACTGGGTGTAATCCTCAGTATCTGTAATATTCTGTATATATACTGCACAGTACCACTTCTCCTGTCCTGCATACTGGGTGTAGTCCTCATTATCTGTATTATTCTGTATATATACACTGCACAGTACCACTTCTCCTGTCCTGTATACTGGGTGTAATCCTCAGTATCTGTATTATTCTGTATATATACTGCACAGTACCACTTCTCCTGTCCTGTATACTGGGTGTAATCCTCAGTATCTGTATTATTCTGTATATATACTGCACAGTACCACTTCTCCTGTCCTGTATACTGGGTGTAATCCTCAGTATCTGTATTATTCTGTATATATACACTGCACAGTACCACTTCTCCTGTCCTGTATACTAAGTGTAATCCTCAGTGTCTGTATTATTCTGTATATATACACTGCATAGTACCACTTCTCCTGTCCTGTATACTGGGTGTAATCCTCAGTGTCTGTATTATTCTGTATATATACACTGCATAGTACCACTTCTCCTGTCCTGTATACTGGGTGTAATCATCAGAGAGAAAACAGGGGGAGCCAGCACAGCCAAAAATTGCTGAAAAAATAAATGTGTAAGTACACCTGTCACTACCATATAGCATACAAATACAGACATTTCGCAAGAGATTACAGAAATAATCTTTTGAGCCACTCTTCCACGCCAAGGAATATCTCAGATAGAATGGTCCTACTCTACATATTTTTAAATTTTTGATATGCATTGTGCCAACATGGTGGAATTCCACTCTGCACATGTTAAAGCAACTATGGCAGCAGCGACAAGCCCTGGAGCAGTAAGTAATGTACAGTGACGCAAAGCTGAATGTGGTGCAAATGACACTTCCAGACAAGGCAAATATCAAAGACCTCTGTAACCTTCTGCACAGTTTTGAAATGGCTATGATGATGGTTAGCACTGACGATGTCATCATCAGTATCACTATTCCGGTCATCTACATGTTGTAGTAAACTTTGAAAAGGCTGCGGAATGAGGTGGTGCTACCACAGGAAGAGGTGGAGGAAGAAGAGGAGGATGCAGAGAGGGTATCAATATCTCAAAGGTTCAGACTCTCGTCACAATGCCGGATGACATGGCAGGATGGAGTAGAGCGACAGAGAGACATAGTACCAGACAAACTGAATGTGCAGGAGATGAGGAAGAAATGGAACAGATTGATAATGAAGAGGTGATAAGCAAAGAACAATCAAGAGATGAGGAAGAAATGATTCCCCTTTCAGTGGTCTGAAGTTGGTGGGAGAGGACGGAGGAGGGAATCTCGATTTTACGCCACCACCAACACATCAAGGATTTGGACCTCATGGATGCATCAGACTTATGAGTATCTTCTTGCCGCACTATCCGCAACATGATGCCCGTATTGTTAGGATTCAAATTATGAATTATGTGGTACAAGAGTAAATTGAGTCAGATGCTTCCCACCTTGGAGAGAGACACGCACATGCTGAAGTATCAAGAAAAGCTGGTAGACAATCTTAAGACTTGTTTTCCCCAACACATAAATGAGGCACACAGTGCACATCGCAAATCTACACTGACAACCTGGGGAACATTGTGTTATCTGCGTTGAAACATTTGCAGCAATGTAACTGTCAGAAGCAGTTGACCAATTTTTTCAACCAGCCCGTCCACCGGTAGAACTGAGCACAAGTCTGCCACATAGCGAGTGTCTGGAGAGGATGGTGCAGGAGTATGTAGAGCTCAATATCCATGTCATCTGGGGGGTTTGGACCCTTTTGTATTTGGGGCTTCTAAAATAGAGCAGTGTCCTGAGCTCGCCAGTCATACCTTGGAGGTTGTGTCATGCCCGGCAGCCGGCGTTCTCTCAGAACATGTCTTCAGCGCTTCTGGTGGTCTCCTGATGGATGCAACAATGAAGAAAAAGGTGTACGTAATGAATGAGATCACTCCTTTATTTAAACAAATGTAACAATGCTTTATTTAGTGCAATACAAAGGAACAACAAGAAGGACACAGTATAAAAACAATTAAAATAGCATAAGCTATACAGATAAACCTGACAGATAAGCATATCTGACTGTTCCCGGAATGTGTAGACCGCCTAACTTTCAAGATGAACAAGTCATGAATGTCCCAGGACTTTTCCTTCCCGGTGTCAGACTGCTCTGAGAAAGTGATGTATTTTCCAGTGTGCTGCAATGTTATTGCCATTCTCCAATTTTCATTCTGGGTCAATTGATGCCACTTTGGTGGTATCTGGCCCTAATTTTTTGAAATATGAAGATTCTTCTTGGGGGGCTCCTTCTTGTCTATTTTCTGAATTTAGCAGGGCTCTGTGAGAACAATGCCTATACATGTCACTCATCCTCCTGTTACTAATGAGTGTTTGACCTTAAAATGCTAGGCCAGGCACTGCCCCAGACTCTGTGCCATAGAGGCAGGCTTCGCCATTCTCTAATTTTTATTCTGGGACAATTGATGCCACTTTGGTGGTATCTGGCCCTAATTTTTTGAAATGTGGAGATTCTTCTTGTGGTATCTTCTGTGTTTCCTGAATTTAGCAGGGCTCTCTGAGCACCATGCCTACACCTGAATCTTGAAATACTGGGCCAGATCTTATCCCATGCATCCATTATGCACAATGATGAAAATTATTCTGCTCCTAATTTGAGCTGTTTGGCAGCTTTTGGGCCCCGTTTAAGGTGTCTTATAGGTCCTTGATTTTGCCTTCCATTGATTTGAATAGGGTTTGGAGAACTCTTCTTCAAACAATTCAGCGAACATTGCAAGTTGAGCAAACCGAATTCGAACGTCTAAATCTTCGCTCATCTCTATTCTCAACCTTATTGATCTGAGGCTTCACCAGATAGACATATCGGTGTCTAGGCTTCACCATCAGTTGTCCAGTGTTGGGTTTCAACAAGATTTGATACTCTATTCAACCCCTCTTTTTTGCAAGGGCCAAATTATATACACAGGAGTTAATGGGACCAGATGTTTTTAACTGGAGGGTGATGGGGTCACATTTGTACTGGGGGTGATGGAGCCATATATAATACACTAGGGACAGTAGGTCTGAATGAAGACCCTGAATTCTATGATTAAAACATGTAGTCCCAGACTTCTTGTGTGTGTATGTGCTCCCTTGACATCCCTCTCTACAGATCCTCCTCAAAGGAATATAGAGGGCACCTCGGCCACTGCCGTATGCCCTGGACTGCGGAGCCCTCAGCTGACAGGCAACATCAACTTTCCCTCTCCGTGCAATGAGAAGCGACAAGCAAAGCAAACCCCCCCCCTTTTTTCTTCTCTCCCTACCTCAGAATCCTCTCGCTGGTTCCCCTCCTCCCAGTTTTATTACTGTCCCTCAGCCAGCCTCCAGGCTATAAGAAGCATTGCCTAAGGGCAACCTCTCTCTTACCATCCTGCTCTCCCAGGCGATCATCAACGTCGACGGGTGAACACACATCGATCGCTTCGCCGAACGGACGATGGACGCGCTGGCTGCAGAGGTAAGGCAGAAGTTCGGGCACGAGGTAGCCGACTGGATCACCTCCTTTGCAGGTGACGGCTCCCTTTCACCTGGACGGACGCAGGGCACCAGGAGGTCCAAAAGACCTTCCCGCCCACCCAAAAGGCTAAGCCCCTCAGGGAGCCCCAGTCGTAACGGCAGGTCTGCGCAGCCAGTTTCCCCCGTCGACATGCCCCACGTTAGGTCTTCCACAGTGGGCGGTACACGAGGGCAAAACACGGCTGCCACCGTCGGTCGCTCAAAAGCTGGCCCACGGCTGGTCACAAAGGGGAACAAAACTAAGAAACAGATGGTACCCCCTGCTCCCCGGCCTAGAAGGGCCTCTAAACAGCCCCACAAGGAAACAATAGAACATGCCCGCATGGCCCCATCACAACCCGGCCCCCAACAATCGCCCCCATTACACACCAGGCCGAGGGAGCTCCGGACAAAAGGGCCGATCGCTGCTGCATCCCCTCCGGGAGCCCCATCAGTGGCTGATGGCGCCAAAAATCATGCCCATCTCCACCGAGCCTCCTCCGGCCACAGGCTGACCTCATCACCTGCACCACAGGCAGCCCGGCCATCCACCGGTGTGACCGACCCGCCCCCGCATCTCAGCCGTGTCTTACAGACAAAGGCCGGCGCACGGCTGCTGGCGGCGGCGGCGCGCACACTGGTACGCGCTCGTCCGCCTCTAGCTACACCGCGCGCGGGCCACAAGCGTTCGGCATCGCGCACCCGGCCGCCACCATCGGTGCGCGATGGTGCGTCCGACGGCCGCCATCCTCAAGGCCATCAAGCTACACCGGGCACGGCAGGCGCAGGCATGATTCCAAGGACGACTGCACGGATTCGCTATCACCTAAAAGGAGCAGAAGATCGTCGCCAGGCTCGCCCACGACCCTGCGGGACGGACACCGGTCCCCAAGCAGACGCTCGGACAGGACACCAGCATCTCCGGCACGGTCATCAAGATCTTGGGGTAAGTCGCTCTTCACGAGCTCGTGGGTTAAGGGGTCCCAATGCAGTTCCCGGGAAAGGTCTCTCAGTTCAAATCCCCTTTCCCTTAGCAGTGTCCTCCCGGAGCGGGAGTACCTAGACGAGGGTTTCCACAAAATACCCAGTCCGGGGGCTCACTTGGCAAGCGAAGTCAGGCAGAAGATTTGGGCCAATGCCTATGTTGACATCTGGTCCCTGTTGAAGCCTGAGCATGCCACATTAGAAAGAGAAACCCCTCAGAATGCGGCACGCCTTTCCAATAACAAACCAAAGGTCGCTAAAACCATAGGTAACTGGACCCAAGCCTTTTACATCTTGGGGGCCGTTATGGGGCAAAAACACCCAGAGCGCTGCTCGCACCTGTTCACTTATGGCGAGACCATATACCACTCATACAAAACATATGGAGGCTCGGCGTGGTGGAAATACGATGAGGAGTTCAGGCAACAGCTCGCTGAAAGCCCACAATTGGGTTGGGCTAAAAAAGCCACGGACCCATGGCTGAGATTAATGACCGCTCCCAGGGCCGTGCAGTCCTTTCTTGGGGCCACACATGCATCCCAAGCTCATTCTAGCGGTAGACCACGCATCCCAGGCAGCTGTTGGCAATTCAACCAGGGATACTGCAAATTTCAAGGTCTGTGTAAATACAGACACGACTGCGCCTCGTGCGGGGGAAATCACAGCATTACAAAATGCGACAGGGCGTCCTCTCGAGCCCTACAAAAACTCCCCGGAGTGCACAAGGACTCCGGTGAGCGCAGCAAAGATGGCTCCATGGTTAAAAAGATATCCCAATAGAGCCACGGCTGAAACCCTACTAAATGGTTTCTGCACCGGGTTTTTCATTCCTTTCACCCCATCCACATTACCAAGGTACGCCCCCAACCTTAAATTTGCCAAAGAACACCCAGAGATTCTCGCAAAAAAAATACAAAAAGAAGTGGCGCTAGGCCGCATGGCCGGCCCATTCAAAAGCCTCCCGTTTCCCAACCTCAAAATCTCACCCCTGGGTCTGGTCCCGAAAAAGGAGCCATGTGAGTACAGGCTAATACACCACCTCTCTTTCCCTCATGGGAGATCCATCAATGATGGCATACCTGCCGAGACTTCGGCAGTATCGTACGTCTCATTCGAAAAAGCAGTCGATTTGGTGAGAGAAGCAGGAAGAGGGGCTCTCTTGGCAAAATCGGACATAGAGTCAGCCTTTCGCTTGCTTCCAGTGCACCCGGAATGTCACCATCTACTAGGATGCACAGTAGAAAATCAATTTTTCTACGACATGTACCAACCAATGGGTTGCTCCATTTCCTGCTCGCTCTTTGAACTCTTCAGCACATTTTTGGAATGGGTGACGAAGAGATGGTCCGGTATCAAATCAATTACTCACTACCTGGACGATTTCTTATTTGTGGGCCCCGCTCAGTCTGAAACTTGCGCCAATGCGCTGCGCGCCTTTCAGGCTTTAGCGGCAAATTTCGGAGTGCCGCTATCCCCCGGTAAAACGGAAGGGCCGGTGACGGTGTTGTCACTTCTGGGCATAGAAATTGACACCTTGGAAATGGTTTTCCGCCTGCCGCACGCCAAGATCGCAAAAACCACAGCTCTAATCGATGGTTTTCTGGCTGCCCAGAAGGTCACACTGGCACAAATGCAATCACTACTGGGACTGTTGGCTTTCGCATGCAGGGTCATGCCTATGGGTAGAGTTTTTTCTCGCAGATTGTCCTTATCCACCAGGGGCATGGTCATCGGTCACCAAAGAATACGGATCACGAGACCACTGAAAGAAGATTTAAAGGTATGGAAGGCTTTCCTCGTTAACTACAATGGTCACACGTGTTTCCAGGAACCAGAGGTGTCAGGCGGTGACATAGCGCTGCACTCAGATGCAGCCGGTGCCCACGGATTCGGAGTCTTCCTAGGCAACGAATGGTGCGCCAGCCGATGGCCAAGAACCTGGCATACAGGCGGGTGGACAAGGAACCTCACCCTCCTGGAGTTATTCCCGATAGCGGTGACCGCGGCATTGTGGGCAGACCAGTTAGCCAACAAAAGAATCTGCTTTTGGACAGACAACCTCAGCGTGGTCCACGCTATCAATCGCCTGGCATCCTCTTCCTCGCCAGTCATCAACTTGCTTCGTTTCATCGTGCTCCGGTGCTTACAGCACAACATTTGGTTCAGAGCGCGGCATGTGCCGGGGGTTGACAATAACGCAGCTGATGCTTTGTCTTGTTTTGATTTTCAGAGATTCAGGAGACTGCATCCAGAGGCGAGCCGCAAGGGCCGAGAATGCCCGGCGTTTCTGTGGGAGCTGGCGGAGAATCCTTGATATCACTGGTGCAGGTATCTTTGGCCCCAGCCACTTGGCGTTCATACGGTAAGGCGTGGAAAGAGTGGTCCGAGATGGTGCCTACGCTCCCACAACAGGTATCACCCAGTTTTCTAGGTCATTCAGTAGCGCGCTACCTCACAAAATTGCATAAAAGCGGTAGTTCAGGCACAGTAGCACAACAACGCCTAGTGGGTTTAGCTTTTCACTTCAGGTTTCGTGACTGGCCAGATATCACTAAATCTTTCCTCTTCGCGCAAGCCATTAAAGGCTGGAAGAGAGAGCGCAGACAAGTGGACAGCAGAAGGCCCATCTCCTACACGCTTCTCACAGACTTGGTAGCTAATTTGCCCAACACTTGCTATAGTCGCCATGAAGTCTTGCTGGTTTCAGCAGCTTTCGCAGTGGCGTTCTTTGGAGCGCTATGCGTCATTGAGCTAGTCAGCAAATCTGTTCACCGCCCACGGGGCTTACGACAGGACGATGTAATCAATTGCAGCGAAGGGTTAGAATTCGCATTAGGCGGTCCAAAACGGACCAAGCAAGTTTAGGTGTATGGTTCCACATCTTCCCATCTAGAGGTCCATTATGCCCAGTGGAGGCCATTCAGCAGTATTGCGCTTCCCGCACTCCCCAGGTATGCTTTTTCGAGCATGCAGATGGTTCTCCGCTTACAGTTGGTCAGTTTGCCGGTCTGCTAAAAGTCTTGCTAGAAAAAGCGGGTCTCCAACCAAAACAGTATGGAACACATTCCTTTCGGATTGGAGCAGCAACGGAAGCAGCTAGAGAGGATTTCTCAAACCACGAGATACAGCAGGTGGGAAGATGGAAGTCAGACTCCTTTTTCCGGTATGTACGACCAGACTTACTGTGAGCAGCATAATGGTCGGGTATTCCCCGCAAAGACGTAACACCCCATTCCCTTCTCCAAACTCAGCTACTTTCAACTCTTCTCCTCTTACGCCATTTCCAGTCTCCTCTTCCTCCTCTCTCCTCCCTCCACTTTGGGCCCCGTCTTTATGCCTACCTTCCTCACTATCTTCCTCCTCCTCTTACCCCTCCCCCCCCGATAACGGTGAAGTATAATTTTTCTTGCAGGCGCCGGCAGATCATCGGTCTGGATTCTGGGCCAATCACACCTGCTATGGGCAGCGGAAAAGAAGCCGGGAGGGGAAAACCTCGGTTTCTCGGAACATGATATCCATTGGAGGACGGCAATAGACTTTGCATGGGCACAGGTGCTCCCAGAGGCAGTCGCCATCTCCAAGGTAGCAACGGGCTCAGTAATCCTAGTGATACATGCCGGAAGCAACGAGCTGGTGTCCATGAGGATCCAGGAGCTGCTGGCAATCATGAAGATAGATTTGGAGAAGTTGGATCTTTTCTTTCATCAGCTAGTGATAGTATGGTCCGCCATGCTGCCCAGGATTACGTGGGTAGGGGCAAAAAACCCGACAGCGGTGGAAAGCTCCAGGAGACACGTTAACACACGTATTGCCCAATGGGTGGCGGCCAGGAATGGTGTGGTGGTTCACCATGTCATCATACAGAAGGAGGCAAACGTTTTCCTAAGGTCAGATGGAGGCAGCCTAAATGAGATAGGTTTGGACATCTTCCTGTCGGACATTCAAGATGGGGTGGAGGAAGCTTTGAAGCACGTGCGGGGGGGTCGCAGCTCTGGCTCTGCTTAGAGCAGCTCCTTGGCCGGTGGAAGAGGGAGTGGGTAAAATTCAACCCGTCCAGGACGGTCTAGGCCTCGGGCGCCCCTCCTACAGGGCGTCAGCCCGTCTAGGACGACCTGGGCATCGGGTTTTGCCTCATCCCAAGATCCAAGGCTGATATGCCTCACAAGGCCGGTAGGCAGGGTTTGAAGGCTGTTACGCCTTGCAAGGCTGATACGCCTTTAAGAAATTATATTCAAAGAGCTGCGGCCCAAAATAATCAATCCACCCCCTGTAGTGTGTACCTAACAGTCCCGTCAGCCTCCCTTAGATAGTGAGCGTCCATTTCCCGCCCGCGTATAGTTATCGGTTTTGTTTGATTTTTAATAAAGCTTTTAAAATTTCTTAAGGTGTGTCTTCATTCATTGCGCGGCGAGGGGAACCGTATTTTAGGTCTCAGCAGTCTAAAGGGCACCTCGGCTGCTGCCGTATGCCCTAGACTGCGGAGCCCTCAGCTGACAGGCAACTTCAACTTCCCCTCTCTGTGCAATGAGAAGCGACAAGCAAAGCAAACCCCCCCACCTTTTTTTCTTCTCTCCCTACCTCAGAATCCTCTCACTGGTTCCCCTCCTCCCAGTTTTATTACTGTCCCTCAGCCAGCCTCCAGGCTATAAGTAGCATTGCCTAAGGGCAACCTCTCTCTTACCATCCTGCTCTCCCAGGCGATCATCAATGCCCGCCCTCCCGCCCCTTAGAAGGAAGCTCTAAGTCGCAGCCGGTGGAAGAGGGAGTGGGTAAAATTCAACCCGTCCAGGACGGTCTAGGCCTCGGGCGCCCCTCCTACAGGGAGTCAGCCCGTCTAGGACGGCCTGGGCATCGGGTTTTGCCTCATCCCAAGATCCAAGGCTGATATGCCTCACAAGGCCGGTAGGCCGGGTTTGAAGGCTGTTACGCCTTGCAAGGCTGATACGCCTTTAAGAAATTATATTCAAAGAGCTGCGGCCCAAAATAATCAATCCACCCCCTGTAGTGTGTACCTAACAGTCCCGTCAGCCTCCCTTAGATAGTGAGCGTCCATTTCCCGCCCGCGTATAGTTATCGGTTTTGTTTGATTTTTAATAAAGCTTTTAAAATTTCTTAAGGTGTGTCTTCATTCATTGCGCGGCGAGGGGAACCGTATTTTGGGTCTCAGCAGTCTTCGGCTTTCAGCCCTTATCTCTGTCTCACCTCCGCCTCTGACCGCACTGGAGCTTCTTGATCGCTTGATCCTCACAATCTACCAGACCAGGAGAATTACATGAGAATTAATAATTGTTCACAATGGAATGTTGGACTGATGTCACCTGTTATCTTGGGTCTATAGACTCC
Organism: Allobates femoralis; assembly: GCA_033576535.1. NCBI lineage: Eukaryota > Metazoa > Chordata > Amphibia > Anura > Aromobatidae > Allobates > Allobates femoralis. The sequence continues at coordinate 6,545,133 of JARQOC010000013.1, read as the reverse complement.
TTCAAATGGCCTCTACCTCTCAATGTAAAGAAGACCATAATATCATTCCTGAAATCTGTGGTCTACAGTCATCTCCAATGAGAAGATCCCAACATGACTCAGGATCTATTCACACAGACTGACCAGTGGCACTAAACCCCTGCCGATCAGGTGACATTTACTGACAGGCGGTCCTTTAATAGAGGTTTACACAACCAGCCACTGACCGATCTAGGATATATCTGTGATAAGTCGCTCAGTGCACATTTGTTGCCTTTGCTCTCGACAGGACGATGCAATGATAAGAACTACAATGTTTTGCATTGTGCAGAAGATCCTGGCACCTGATGAAGAAGCCTATTATTCTCATTTATTGGGTAATCGTCAGCCTGTTTACAGCAATGTATTCATTATTGGATAATATGAGCTATTAATGTTTTCATAACCAGCAGTTCCATCCTGAAGTCATCAGTCAGTGACGTCTGCAGACTATTTGGATAACATTGTAGGACAATTGTGCAATAGTTCATTGTCCCTGTGCAGGTTCTTCCAGGTTCTTCCAGGTTCTTCCAGGTTCTTCCATGTTCTTCCATGTTCCTCCTTCCTCATATAATTCCTATATAACCAGAGATCTAGTGATCATCTCTTCAGTGTCTCCACCAGTCGCCATGTCTCCAGTGACCGGCCTCGTTTTCCTGCTCGCCTCCAGCTACGCGACCTCTTTTGTGGCATCTGATGCAGGTAAGGTCTTGGCTAAACCTGGTGAGTAACCAACATGCATGTAACTCCTTCATAGAGAATCTGATCCCTGACACCAGACTTCTCTACAGAGATGAGGATAATAAAACTGAGGATTAATTTTGTTTAAGGTTTCCGTTATGCTTAACATGTTTCTCCTTCTTCATTACATGTAAGAGTCTCGTAGCATTAAGCATCTGCTGCTGATACTGATGGTGGTGATATACACATAAAGGGTCCCCTTAACAATAAGTGCTTCACCTAAACACGTTTATACCTTACCAAATATCGCCACAGACCAAACTGTGTCGATATTTTCTAGTGAATAAGCACATCCAATATTTATGGCAAAAAAAATCACTTTATTATTTAAAATTAATTCATATTAAAATTATTTACCGTACATAACATGTCTTAATCGGGAACACAGTCCCTATCATGCACAAAATCATAGGGTGGGCTATAAAGAATACACTAATAGCAGCAATTACTAACAGGGGAACAGCATGGAATATTTACAGCACCATCACACTTGTATTGATCTTAGGGTAGGGTCACATTGAAAACCTAAATTGCATTCACCGCATCCGGATCCGGATGCGGTGAACGCAATGGCGGGCACACACATTTTTTTCAAAAATGTGTGCTGAATCCCGCACTGCGGTCACCGGATGGCTCAGGATGTGTAATCAGGATGTGTAATCAGGATGTGTAATCCTGAGCCATCCGGTAACTGCAGAGTTTGCGGATCCCGGCTATTGGCGGGATCCGCAACCTTAATAAAGAGTTAAATTGTTGATCTCAATGACTGTTTAAGGTCTGTAGGGGGGCTTAGACCCCCCTACAGACCGGCCGACCACTTATACAGTGTTCTTGTACAATTTCACAATGGGCACGGGCTCTTCGGAGCAAAGTGCCCCCCCCCCCCCCCGTATCACTATACAGGGGTGCATACACCCCTGTATTACAATGATGCATTAATGATGTGTAGTCCAAAAAGGATTTTATCACTCGCAATGTAAGTTTATACTTACAGCATGTAAGTTGTAGGCAGAGTCCAGCGAAATCCATAGGCGGGGCTGTGTGCAGCAGCCTCCGCCCGCTTCATGTTGATGGCCGCCCCCTCTGGCCGTAATCCACTGTTGTGAGGGCGGATACGTCGTTAAAGGGGCGTGGCTAACCTCGGCACATAGTTAGCCACGCCCCTTTAACGACGTATCCGCCCTCACAACAGTGGATTACGGCCAGAGGGGGCGGCCATCAACATGAAGCGGGCGGAGGCTGCTGCACACAGCCCCGCCTATGGATTTCGCTGGACTCTGCCTACAACATACATGCTGTAAGTATAAACTTACATTGCGAGTGATAAAATCCTTTTTGGACTACACATCATTAATGCATCATTGTAATACAGGGGTGTATGCACCCCTGTATAGTGATACGGGGGGGCACTTTGCTCCGAAGAGCCCGTGCCCATTGTGAAATTGTACAAGAACACTGTATAAGTGGTCGGCCGGTCTGTAGGGGGGTCTAAGCCCCCCTACAGACCTTAAACAGTCATTGAGATCAACAATTTAACTCTTTATTAAGGTTGCGGATCCCGCCAATAGCCGGGATCCGCAAACTCTGCAGTTACCGGATGGCTCAGGATTACACATCCTGAGCCATCCGGTGACCGCAGTGCGGTCCCGGCAAACGCTGCGAAAACTGCTGCCTGCATGATTTTAAACGCAGGCAGCAGTGCCGGATCCGGCCACCGGATGGCTTGTGAAGCCATCCGGTGTTTTGCATAGGCTCCTATGAGGAGCGTTTCCTGGTCCGGTTTTGAGCTTTTTTAAAGCTCAAAACCGGATCAGGATTTAGTTACAAAAACGGAAATGTGACCCTAGCCTTAGGCCAGGGTCACATCTGCGTTTTGTTTTATAAATCCTGATCCGGTTTGGAGCTTTCAAAAAGCTCCAAACCGGACCAGGAAACGCTCCTCATAGGAGCCTATGCAAAACACCGGATGGCTTCACAAGCCATCCGGTGGCCGGATCCGGCACTGCTGCCTGCGTTTTAAATCATGCAGGCAGCAGTTTTCGCAGCGTTTCTGGGACCGCACTGCGGTCACCGGATGGCTCAGGATGTGTAATCCTGAGCCATCCGGTAACTGCATAGTTTGCGGATCCCGGCTATTGCCGGGATCAGCAAACTGTCCTCTGCCTATTCAAGAGTTAAATTTAGTAAGTAAAGTACTGTTTGAGGTCTGTAGGGGGGGCTAAGACCCCCCTACAGACCAGCCGCCCACTCCGGTGGGCTTCTACTACAATTTCCTATGGCACGGGGCTCGGATGAGCCCCGTGCATGTCTCCAAACCTCCCGCCCCCCCGTATCACTATACAGGGGTGCCTGCACCCCTCTTGTATAGCGATTCCTGCATGTGGCCCTAAAGTTAGAATACAGAACACATGTAAGCTCATACTTACATGTCATCGTCGGCAGTGTAGTGTGTAATCCCTGGGCGGGGCTGTTTGCTGCAGCCTCCGCCCCCTCATTCCTTATGGCCGCCCCCTCTGTGCCTCATCCAGTGATGTGAGGGCGGCCACGTCATGAAAGGGGCGGGGCTAAATATGTGCCGCGGTTAGCCCCGCCCCTTTCATGACGTGGCCGCCCTCACATCACTGGATGAGGCACAGAGGGGGCGGCCATAAGGAATGAGGGGGCGGAGGCTGCAGCAAACAGCCCCGCCCAGGGATTACACACTACACTGCCGACGATGACATGTAAGTATGAGCTTACATGTGTTCTGTATTCTAACTTTAGGGCCACATGCAGGAATCGCTATACAAGAGGGGTGCAGGCACCCCTGTATAGTGATACGGGGGGCGGGAGGTTTGGAGACATGCACGGGGCTCATCCGAGCCCCGTGCCATAGGAAATTGTAGTAGAAGCCCACCGGAGTGGGCGGCTGGTCTGTAGGGGGGTCTTAGCCCCCCTACAGACCTCAAACAGTACTTTACTTACTAAATTTAACTCTTGAATAGGCAGAGGACAGTTTGCTGATCCCGGCAATAGCCGGGATCCGCAAACTATGCAGTTACCGGATGGCTCAGGATTACACATCCTGAGCCATCCGGTTACCGCAGTGCGGTATTCTGCACACATTTTTGACCAAAAATGTGTGTGACCGGAATTGCATTCACCGCATCCGGATCCGGATGCGGTGAATGCAATTCATGTTTGCAATGTGACCCTACCCTTAGTCTTTCTCTTACATCTAAGAGGAACACTCCTACAGACCTAAGTGGTCATTGTATGATCATCGATTAAATACTAGATTGTTCCAAATACCTGGTGCCAAAAATGGTCCTCACAGACAGTCACTCCTTGGACCCCTGCTGCCACAGCGCTCCTGCCTCACCCCCACCGCACGTTTCAAAGTTGTTTGTTTTTCCTCAGGGTGTGCAGTGCCTCCACAGGGGGAATGAAGTATTACACAATGGTCCTTTCATATCAATAGGGCTTCACGGGTAAAATATGTCCTTCATAACCGATTCATGCTGTGGCCAAGAGCTGAGGATCCCAAGACCCTAAAGGGGAACGTCGGCTCCTGTCCTCTGTGCAAAATACTATTCCAACACCACCGACCCTATAGTAATAGAGACGACTGTGATTATGATTAATCCTTCTTTCCTCCAGTCGTAGAGAATGCCGCCTCGTCCCCATCACAGGCTGAGGTGTAAAAAGATCATTAGAAAGGTCTCTGTACTGTCATTACATTGTAATAAGATCACTCTTAAGTCTCATTTTTCCAAATTGAGTAGCCTCCAGTCTGATCTCCCGTCTTCTGCAGTTCCCCCATTCCCTTAATAACCTTGGTCACACTTCTCTGCACCAGCTCCGGTTCAGTTCTGTTCTTATACACTGGAGCCCAAAATTGTTCCCAGCATTGTAAGTGTGGTCCAGCAGTGACTTGTATAGAGGGAAACTATGTTCTACTCATGAACAGCCATGCCTCTTTTAATGCATCCCATTATTTTATTAGCCTGTGCAGCAGCTGCCTGACACTGGTCACTAAAGATGAGTTTGCCGTCCACCAGTACACCAAGTCTTTTTCTGTGACAGTGTTTTACTATTTACTACATTAATATACATTTTTTTACTCTGCTCAAGTGCATGACTTTACATTTTTGTACATTAAACTTCAATTGTCATTTCTTATCCCAAGCCTCCAGCTTACAAAAAACCCTCTGTATCATTAAATTATCCTCCTTTGTGCCGATTGCCCTGCATTGTTTAGTATCACCTACAAATGTTGAAATTTGACCCCACAAGGTCACTAATAAATATGTTAAAATGAAGAGAGCCCAATAATAACCCCTGTGACCCCATTGCTATTTGGGACCGAGTCTGAAGGGCCCGTTACACACAACATTATATTGTTTGCAATGTCACCATGGTGACGTTGCAGCGATGTCAAAATGACATCGTTGTGTGTGACACCTATCAACGATCAGCGATAAATCATTGTTCAGAGATTTATGGTCCTGTCCATAAATCTATCGTTGGTCACCCGCTGGACGCGCAGCATCGCTGCGTGTGACCGCAGGAGACCAATGATCAGCGAGCTCCCACCGCCGCACACCAAGTGCTGGGAGCTGGTATCCAAGGTAAACAGCGGGTAATCAAGTGCCGAGTGGCACTTAATTACCCGCTGTTTACCTTGGATACCAGCGTTCTCGCTGGTCCTGATCGCTGGTGAGTCTGCCTAACGATGTCCCAGCGATCCCACCCACGATGGATCGTAGGTGGGATCGCTGTGACACTGAAGCGTGTAACGGGCCCTTGAGTGTGTTCCATTAACAACCACCCTCTTTACCTATCATTAAACCAGTTGTTAACCCAGCTGCACAAATTTTTCTCTAGTCGCAGTTCTCTCATTTTATGTACCAACCTTTTCTGTGGACAAGAAAAGGCATTTTCTTGTCAAATGCCTTTGACAAATCTATATAGATGAAATCCTCTGCATTTTGCTAGTCCATTGTGAAATTTATTTCCTGATTAGATTAGTCAGACAGTACCGATCCCTCATAAACGCATGCTAATTTGAGTCATGTTATTATTTTTCTTGAGATACTCCAGTATAGCATCTCTTAAAACACTTACGTATTTTACCCACAAAATGACCAGCATCTAATTTTCAGGCTTAGATTTTGTCCTGTTTTTGAATATTGGCACCACATTTGCTCTGTACCCATCCTGTGGTACAGACCCTGTTATTATGGGATGTGTGAATATTGAATAATAGTAGTAGTTATCTTCTATCCTGGTATTAATTCCAGCAGTTCTTGGGGGTGACTGCCATCTGGGAGTTGTAAACTTTAGTAATTTTCCACCTCTTCCACTATTTCATCCATCCATTTTTAAGAGGCCAACACTATCATTTTTTTCTACAATTACCGTATATACTCGTGTATAAGCCGACCCGTGTATAAGCCGACCCCCCTACTTTTGCCCCAAAAATCTGGAAAAACCTATTGACTCGTGTATAAGCCGAGGGTGGACCCCAGCACAGGTATACAGCCCCCAGCAGTGTGGTATACAGGCCCCCCCCAGTGGTATACAGGCCTCCCCAGTGGTAGTATACAGCAGCCCCAGTGGTAGTATACAGCAGCCCCAGTGGTAGTATATAGCAGCCCCAGCAGTAGTATACAGCAGCCCCAGTGGTAGTATATAGCAGCCCCAGTGGTAGTATACAGCAGCCCCAGTGGTAGTATATAGCAGCCCCAGTGGTAATATATAGCAGCCCCAGTGGTAGTATACAGCAGCCCCAGTGGTAGTATATAGCAGCCCCAGCAGCCCCAGTGGTAGTATACAGCAGCCCCAGTGGTAGTATATAGCAGCCCCAGTGGTAGTATATAGCAGCCCCAGTGATAGTATACAGCAGCCCCAGTGGTAGTATATAGCAGCCCCAGCAGCCCCAGTGGTAGTATATAGCAGCCCCAGTGGTAGTATACAGCAGCCCCAGTGGTAGTATATAGCGGCCCCAGCAGCCCCAGTGGTAGTATACAGCAGCCCCAGTGGTAGTATATAGCAGCCCCAGCGGTAGTATACAGCAGCCCCAGTGGTAGTATATAGCAGCCCCAGCAGCCCCAGTGGTAGTATATAGCAGCCCCAGCAGCCCCAGTGGTAGTATACAGCATCCCCAGTGGTAGTATACAGCAGCCCCAGTGGTAGTATATAGCAGCCCCAGCAGCCTCAGTGGTAGTATACAGCAGCCCCAGCAGCCCCAGTGGTAGTATACAGCAGCCCCAGTGGTAGTATATAGCAGCCCCAGCAGCCCCAGTGGTAGTATACAGCAGCCCCAGTGGTATACAGCAGGCCCCCAGGGGTATTCAGCAGCCCCCAGGGGGTACCCAGCAGCCCCCTGGGGGTACCCAGCAGCCCCCAGGGGGTACCCAGCAGCCCCCTGGGGGTCCCCAGCAGCCCCCAAATGCTGGCACTCGCCCCCCCTTGCAAGGGCCCCCCCCCCCCCGCTGCTTCTCTTACCATCCCGGACTTCTGATCAGCGCCGCTCCTCGGTGCTCCGTCCTCGCTGCTCCCGTCCTGCTACATCCGGGATCCCCGGCCGTCGCGCGATGACGTCATATGCCTGCGACGGCCGGAGATCCCGGATATAGCAGGACGGAGCACCGAGGACGGAGCACCGAGGAGCAGCGCTGAGCAGAAGACTGGGATGGTAATATAAGCAGCGGGGGGAGTCCCTTACAAGGGGGGGCGAGTGCCAGCATTTGGGGGCTTATATGCACTGCTTCCCCCTGCCGCTGATTGACAGGGGGAAGCAGTGCATATTTAATGAGCGGCCCCACGTGACGGGGCCGCTCATACTGCAGCCTCCCCCCGCCTCCTCCAGCCTCCACAGCCCCGTGACACAGCCCCCACCACTCCATGTACCGTATATGACCCGTGTATAAGCCGAGGGGGAGACTTTTCAGCCCAAATTTTGGGCTGAAAAACTTGGCCTATACACGAGTATATACGGTATTTAGTGTCTCAGAACTACACACTTATATTATTCCCTTGTCTCCTCCCTCTTGTATTATTCCCTTGTCTCCTCCCTCTTGTATTATTCCCTTGTCTCCTCCCTCTTGTATTATTCCCTTGTCTCTTCCCTCTTGTATTATTTCCTTGTCTCCTTCCTCTTGTATCATTCCCTTGTCTCCTCTCTCTTGTATTTTTCCCTTGTCTCCTTCCTCTTGTATTATTCCCTTGTCTCCTTCCTCTTGTATTATTCCCTTGTCTCCTCCCTCTTGTATTATTCCCTTGTCTCCTCCCTCTTGTATTATTCCCTTGTCTCCTCCCTCTTGTATCATTCCCTTGTCTCCTCCCTCTTGTATCATTCCCTTGTCTCCTCCCTCTTGTATCATTCCCTTGTCTCCTCCCTCTTGTATTATTTCCTTGTCTCCTCCCTCTTGTATTATTCCCTTGTCTCCTCCCTCTTGTATCATTCCCTTGTCTCCTCCCTCTTGTATTATTTTCTTGTCTCCTCCCTCTTGTATCATTCCCTTGTCTCCTCCCTCTTGTATTATTCCCTTGTGTCCTTCCTCTTGTATTATTCCCTTGTCTCCTCCCTCTTGTATTATTCTCTTGTCTCCTCCCTCTTGTATTATTCCCTTGTCTCCTCCCTCTTGTATTATTCCCTTGTCTCCTCCCTCTTGTATTATTCCCTTGTCTCCTCCCTCTTGTATCATTCCCTTTTCTCCTCCCTCTTGTATTATTCCCTTGTGTCCTTCCTCTTGTATTATTCCCTTGTCTCCTCCATCTTGTATTATTCCCTTGTCTCCTCCCTCTTGTATCATTCCCTTGTCTCCTCCCTCTTGTATTATTCCCTTGTGTCCTTCCTCTTGTATTATTCCCTTGTCTCCTCCCTCTTGTATTATTCCCTTGTCTCCTCCCTCTTGTATTATTCCATTGTCTCCTCCCTCTTGTATTATTCCCTCATCTCCTCCCTCTTGTATTATTCCCTCATCTCCTCCCTCTTGTATTATTCCCTTGTCTCCTCCCTCTTGTATTATTTCCTTGTCTCCTCCCTCTTGTATTATTCCCTTGTCTCCTCCCTCTTGTATTATTTCCTTGTCTCCTCCCTCTTGTATTATTCCATTGTCTCCTCCCTCTTGTATTATTCCCTTGTCTCCTCCCTCTTGTATTATTCCCTTGTCTCCTCCCTCTTGTATTATTCCCTTGTCTCCTCCCTCTTGTATTATTCCCTTGTCTTCTCCCTCTTGTATTATTCCCTTGTCTCCTCCCTCTTGTATTATTCCCTTGTCTCCTCCCTCTTGTATTATTCCCTTGTCTCCTCCCTCTTGTATTATTCCCTTGTCTCCTCCCTCTTGTATTATTTCCTTGTCTCTTCCCTCTTGTATTATTCCCTTGCCTCCTCCCTCTTGTATTATTCCCTTGTCTCCTCCCTCTTGTATTATTCCCTTGTCTCCTCCCTCTTGTATTATCCCCTTGTCTCCTCCCTCTTGTATTATTCCCTTGTCTCCTCCCTCTTGTATTATTCCCTTGTCTCCTCCCTCTTGTATTATTCCCTTGTCTTCTCCCTCTTGTATTATTCCCTTGTCTCCTCCCTCTTGTATTATTCCCTTGTCTCCTCCCTCTTGTATCATTCCCTTGTCTCCTCCCTCTTGTATTATTCCCTTGTCTCCTCCCTCTTGTATTATTTCCTTGTCTCCTCCCTCTTGTATTATTCCCTTGTCTCCTCCCTCTTGTATTATTCCCTTGTCTCCTCCCTCTTGTATTATCCCCTTGTCTCCTCCCTTTTGTATTATTCCCTTGTCTCCTTCCTCTTGTATTATTCCCTTGTCTCCTCCCTCTTGTATTATTCCCTTGTCTCCTCCCTCTTGTATTATTCCCTTGTCTCCTCCCTCTTGTATTATTTCCTTGTCTCCTCCCTCTTGATTATCCCCTTGTCTCCTCCCTCTTGTATTATTTCCTTGTCTCCTCCCTCTTGTATTATCCCCTTGTCTCCTCCCTCTTGTATTATTCCCTTGTCTCCTCCCTCTTGTATTATCCCCTTGTCTCCTCCCTCTTGTATTATTCCCTTGTCTCCTCCCTCTTGTATTATCCCCTTGTCTCCTCCCTCTTGTATTTTTCCCTTGTCTCCTCCCTCTTGTATTATCCCCTTGTCTCCTCCCTCTTGTATTATTCCCTTGTCTCCTCCCTCTTGTATTATCCCCTTGTCTCCTCCCTCTTGTATTATTCCCTTGTCTCCTCCCTCTTGTATTATTCCCTTGTCTCCTCCCTCTTGTATTATCCCCTTGTCTCCTCCCTCTTGTATCATTCCCTCATCTCTTCCCTCTTGTATTATTCCCTTGTCTCCTCCCTCTTGTATTATTCCCTTGTTTCCTCCCTCTGTCTCATTCCCTTGTCTCCTCCCTCTTGTATCATTCCCTTGTCTCCTCCCTCTTGTATCATTCCCTTGTCTCCTCCCTCTTGTATTATTCCCTTGTCTCCTCCCTCTTGTATTATTCCCTTGTCTCCTCCCTCTTGTATAATGTCCTCATTTTCTCATTAATTTAGCATTAATATTTTAGTGTATTATTATGTTTTTTTAAATCTAAGATTAAGATTTAACAAAAACGTTAATGTTTATAGTGGATGAAAAGTAAAGAAATAACAGATAAGGCTGGGGCCACACTTGCGTCTTGCATGCGCTAACCGGATCCAGTTTTTGACATGGTGAAATGTTGAAAAATGGATCCGTTAACGCACCCATAGACTCCAATGCAAAAAACGCATCGCAAAAGTGCAATGCGTTTAACGGACTGAATTTTTGCTAGTTGCACTAAAAACATGTTCTGCAACGATTTTGGGTGCATTTTCAAAAAACGCATGCGTGTATGTACCATGCGTTAACAGATCCATTAAAGGATGCGCTAAAAATGCCTCAAAAATGGCAAGGGCAAAAACTGGATGCATTAAAGCGTCCTGTAAACGGATGCAGGCTCCCAAGTGTGACCCTAGCCTAACATTATTTCCAGCATAAAAAGTCCCGTCCACAATGATGGCGGCTTCAGATACAATGATGGCGGCTTCATATACAATGATGGCAGCTTCATATACAATGATGGCGGCTTCATATACAATGATGGCGGCTTCAGATACAATGATGGCGGCTTCAGATACAATGATGGCGGCTTCAGATACAATGATGGCGGCTTCATATACAATGATGGCAGCTTCATATACAATGATGGCGGCTTCAGATACAATGATGGCGGCTTCAGATACAATGATGGCGGCTTCATATACAATGATGGCGGCTTCAGATACAATGATGGCGGCTTCATATACAATGATGGCAGCTTCATATACAATGATGGCGGCTTCAGATACAATGATGGCGGCTTCATATACAATGGCTAGGGTCACATTGGCGTTTTTTGTTTTAAATCCTGATCCGGTTTTGAGCTTTAAAAAAGCTCAAAACCGGACCAGGAAACGCTCCTGATGGAAGCCTATGCAAAACACCGGATGGCTTCACAAGCCATCCGGTGGCCGGATCCGGCACTGCTGCCTGCGTTTAAAATCATGCAGGCAGCAGTTTTCGCAGCGTTTCTGGGACCACACTGCGGTCACCGGATGGCTCAGGATGTGTAATCCTGAGCCATCCGGTAACTGCAGAGTGTGCGGATCCCGGCTATTGACGGGACCCGCAACCGTAATAAAGAGTGAAATTGCTGACCTAAATGACTGATAGAGGTCTGTAGGGGGGCTTAGACCCCCCTACAGACCGGCCGCCCACTTCCATAGTGTTCTTCACCAATTTCGCACCGGGCACGGGCTCCTCGGAGCTGCGTGCATGTCAACCAAGGTGCCCCCCCCTTCATCACTATACAGGGGTGCATACACCCCTCTAATACAATTATGCTTACATTGATGTGTTTTACACAAAGAATAATCACAATTGCATTGTTAATTATATATTTACATGTGTCCGGAGCCAGAGTCCAGTGATTTCCAGGGGCGGGGCTGTGTGCAGCAGCCTCCGCCCGCTCCTTCTTGATGGCCGCCCCCTCTGGCCGTAATCCAGTCTTGTGAGGGCGGCCTCGTCGTTAAAAGGGCGTGGCTAACTATGTGCCGCGGTTAGCCACGCCCCTTTAACGACGAGGCCGCCCTCACAAGACTGGATTACGGCCAGAGGGGGCGGCCATCAAGAAGGAGCGGGCGGAGGCTGCTGCACACAGCCCCGCCCCTGGAAATCACTGGACTCTGGCTCCGGACACATGTAAATATATAATTAACAATGCAATTGTGATTATTCTTTGTGTAAAACACATCAATGTAAGCATAATTGTATTAGAGGGGTCTATGCACCCCTGTATAGTGATGAAGGGGGGGGGGGCACCTTGGTTGACATGCACGCAGCTCCGAGGAGCCCGTGCCCGGTGCGAAATTGGTGAAGAATACTATGGAAGTGGGAGCCCGGTCTGTAGGGGGGTCTAAGCCCCCCTACAGACCTCTATCAGTCATTTAGGTCAGCAATTTCACTCTTTATTACGGTTGCGGGTCCCGTCAATAGCCGGGATCCGCACACTCTGCAGTTACCGGATGGCTCAGGATTACACATCCTGAGCCATCCGGTGACCGCAGTGCGGTATTCTGCACACAGTTTTCAAAAAAACTGTGTGCGACCGGCATTGCATTCACCGCATCCGGATCCGGATGCGGTGAATGCAATCTAGGTTTTCAATGTGACCCTACCCACAGATGGCAGCTTCAGATACAATGATGGCAGCTTCAGATACAATGATGGCGGCTTCATATACAATGATGGCGGCTTCATATACAATGATGGCGGCTTCAGATACAATGATGGCGGCTTCAGATACAATGATGGCGGCTTCATATACAATGATGGCGGCTTCATATACAATGATGGCGGCTTCATATACAATGATGGCGGCTTCATATACAATGATGGCGGCTTCAGATACAATGATGGCGGCTTCAGATACAATGATGGCGGCTTCAGATACAATGATGGCGCTTCATATACAATGATGGCGGCTTCAGATACAATGATGGCGGCTTCATATACAATGATGGCGGCTTCAGATACAATGATGGCGGCTTCATATACAATGATGGCGGCTTCAGATACAATGATGGCGGCTTCATATACAATGATGGCGGCTTCAGATACAATGATGGCGGCTTCAGATACAATGATGGCGGCTTCATATACAATGATGGCGGCTTCATATACAATGATGGCGGCTTCATATACAATGATGGCGGCTTCAGATACAATGATGGCGGCTTCAGATACAATGATGGCGGCTTCAGATACAATGATGGCGGCTTCATATACAATGATGGCGGCTTCATATACAATGATGGCGGCTTCAGATACAATGATGGGGCGGCTTCAGATACAATGATGGCGGCTTCATATACAATGATGGCGGCTTCATATACAATGATGGCGGCTTCAGATACAATGATGGCGGCTTCAGATACAATGATGGCGGCTTCATATACAATGATGGCGGCTTCATATACATTCATGATGGCGGCTTCATATACAATGATGGCGGCTTCATATACAATGATGGCGGCTTCAGATACAATGATGGCGGCTTCAGATACAATGATGGCGGCTTCAGATACAATGATGGCGCTTCATATACAATGATGGCGGCTTCAGATACAATGATGGCGGCTTCATATACAATGATGGCGGCTTCAGATACAATGATGGCGGCTTCATATACAATGATGGCGGCTTCAGATACAATGATGGCGGCTTCATATACAATGATGGCGGCTTCAGATACAATGATGGCGGCTTCAGATACAATGATGGCGGCTTCATATACAATGATGGCGGCTTCATATACAATGATGGCGGCTTCATATACAATGATGGCGGCTTCAGATACAATGATGGCGGCTTCAGATACAATGATGGCGGCTTCAGATACAATGATGGCGCTTCATATACAATGATGGCGGCTTCAGATACAATGATGGCGGCTTCATATACAATGATGGCGGCTTCAGATACAATGATGGCGGCTTCAGTAACAATGATGGCGGCTTCAGATACAATGATGGCGGCTTCATATACAATGATGGCGCTTCAGATACAATGATGGCGGCTTCAGATACAATGATGGCGGCTTCATATACAATGATGGCGGCTTCATATACAATGATGGCGGCTTCAGATACAATGATGGGCGGCTTTTAGATACAATGATGGCGGCTTCAGATACAATGATGGCGGCTTCAGAATACAATGATGGCGGTCTTTAGATTAACATGATGGCGGCTTCAGATACAATGATGGCGGCTTCAGATACAATGATGGCGGCTTCATATACAATGATGGCGGCTTCAGATACAATGATGGCGGCTTCATATACAATGATGGCGGCTTCAGATACAATGATGGCGGCTTCAGATACAATGATGGCGGCTTCAGATACAATGATGGCGGCTTCAGATACAATGATGGCGGCTTCAGATACAATGATGGCGGCTTCATATACAATGATGGCGGCTTCATATACAATGATGGCGGCTTCAGATACAATGATGGCGGCTTCATATACAATGATGGCGGCTTCATATACAATGATGGCGGCTTCAGATACAATGATGGCGGCTTCATATACAATGATGGCGGCTTCATATAACAATGATGGCGGCTTCAGATACAATGATGGCGGCTTCAGATACAATGATGGCGGCTTCATATACAATGATGGCGGCTTCATATACAATGATGGCAGCTTCATATACAATGATGGCGGCTTCATATACAATGATGGCAGCTTCAGATACAATGATGGCGGCTTCAGATAGGCTAGGGTCACATTTGCGTTATGACCCTAGCCTGCCGGATTCCGGTTTCAACTTAGATATTTTTCCAGCACCGCATAGCGTTTCCGCTATGCGGTGCTGGAAACCGCAGTCCCTAGTTACCCGCTGTTTACCTGCACGACGTGTCACACAGGCAGCGGCTCGGAGGGCGTTTTACAGCGCCGCACAGGAAACCGTTGCAGACACGATTTCCTGTGCGGCGCTGTAAAACGCCCTCCGAGCCGCTGCCTGTGTGACACGTCGTGCAGGTAAACAGCGGGTAACTAGGGACTGCGGTTTCCAGCACCGCATAGCGGAAACGCTATGCGGTGCTGGAAAAATATCTAAGTTGAAACCGGAATCCGGCAGGCCAGGGTCCAACCGCAAATGTGACCCTGGCCATACAATGATGGCGGCTTCAGATACAATGATGGCGGCTTCAGATACAATGATGGCGGCTTCAGATACAATGATGGCGGCTTCATATACAATGATGGCGGCTTCAGATACAATGATGGCGGCTTCATATACAATGATGGCGGCTTCATATACAATGATGGCGGCTTCAGATACAATGATGGCGGCTTCAGATACAATGATGGCGGCTTCATATACAATGATGGCGGCTTCAGATACAATGATGGCGGCTTCAGATACAATGATGGCGGCTTCAGATACAATGATGGCGGCTTCATATACAATGATGGCGGCTTCATATACAATGATGGCGGCTTCAGATACAATGATGGCGGCTTCATATACAATGATGGCGGCTTCATATACAATGATGGCGGCTTCAGATACAATGATGGCGGGCTTCATATACAATGATGGCGGCTTCATATACAATGATGGCGGCTTCATATACAATGATGGCGGCTTCAGATACAATGATGGCGGCTTCAGATACAATGATGGCGGCTTCATATACAATGATGGCGGCTTCAGATACAATGATGGCGGCTTCAGATACAATGATGGCGGCTTCAGATACAATGATGGCGGCTTCATATACAATGATGGCGGCTTCAGATACAATGATGGAGGCTTCAGATACAATGATGGCGGCTTCATATACAATGATGGCGGCTTCATATACAATGATGGCGGCTTCAGATACAATGATGGCGGCTTCATATACAATGATGGCGGCTTCAGATACAATGATGGCGGCTTCAGATACAATGATGGCGGCTTCATATACAATGATGGCGGCTTCAGATACAATGATGGCGGCTTCAGATACAATGATGGCGGCTTCAATACAATGATGGCGGCTTCAGATACAATGATGGCGGCTTCATATACAATGATGGCGGCTTCATATACAATGATGGCGCTTCAGATACAATGATGGCGGCTTCAGATACAATGATGGCGGCTTCAGATAAAATGATGGCGGCTTCAGATACAATGATGGCGGCTTCAGATACAATGATGGCGGCTTCAGATACAATGATGGCGGCTTCATATACAATGATGGCGGCTTCAGATACAATGATGGCGGCTTCATATACAATGATGGCGGCTTCAGATACAATGATGGCGGCTTCAGATACAATGATGGCGGCTTCAGATACAATGATGGCGGCTTCAGATACAATGATGGCGGCTTCATATACAATGATGGCGGCTTCATATACAATGATGGCGGCTTCAGATACAATGATGGCGGCTTCAGATACAATGATGGCGGCTTCATATACAATGATGGCAGCTTCAGATACAATGATGGCGGCTTCAGATACAATTGGCCAGGGTCACATTTGCGATGTGCCCCTGGCCTGCCGGATTCCGGTATTATCTTAGAACTTTTTCCAGCGCCGCATAGCGTTTCCGCTATGCGGTGCTGGAAACCGCTGCCCTTAGTTACCCGCTGTTTACCTGCACGACGTGTCACACAGGCAGCGGCTCGGAGGGCGTTTTACAGCGCCGCACAGGAAACCGTTGCAGACACGATTTCCTGTGCGGCGCTGTAAAACGCCCTCCGAGCCGCTGCCTGTGTGACACGTCGTGCAGGTAAACAGCGGGTAACTAAGGGCAGCGGTTTCCAGCACCGCATAGCGGAAACGCTATGCGGCGCTGGAAAAAGTTCTAAGATAATACCGGAATCCGGCAGGCCAGGGGCACATCGCAAATGTGACCCTGGCCAATGATGGCGGCTTCAGATACAATGATGGCGGCTTCATATACAATGATGGCGGCTTCAGATACAATGATGGCGGCTTCAGATACAATGATGGCGGCTTCAGATACAATGATGGCGGCTTCAGATACAATGATGGCGGCTTCAGATACAATGATGGCGGCTTCAGATACAATGGCCAGGGTCACATCTGCGTTTTGTTTTATAAATCCTGATCCGGTTTGGAGCTTTCAAAAAGCTCCAAACCGGACCAGGAAACGCTCCTCATAGGAGCCTATGCAAAACACCGGATGGCTTCACAAGCCATCCGGTGGCCGGATCCGGCACTGCTGCCTGCGTTTTAAATCATGCAGGCAGCAGTTTTCGCAGCGTTTCTGGGACCGCACTGCGGTCACCGGATGGCTCAGGATGTGTAATCAGGATGTGTAATCCTGAGCCATCCGGTAACTGCATAGTTTGCGGATCCCGGCTATTGCCGGGATCAGCAAACTGTCCTCTGCCTATTCAAGAGTTAAATGTAGTAAGTAAAGTACTGTTTGAGGTCTGTAGGGGGGGCTAAGACCCCCCTACAGACCAGCCGCCCACTCCGGTGGGCTTCTACTACAATTTCCTATGGCTCGGGGCTCGGATGAGCCCCGTGCATGTCTCCAAACCTCCCGCCCCCCGTATCACTATACAGGGGTGCCTGCACCCCTCTTGTATAGCGATTCCTGCATGTGGCCCTAAAGTTAGAATACAGAACACATGTAAGCTCATACTTACATGTCATCGTCGGCAGTGTAGTGTGTAATCCCTGGGCGGGGCTGTTTGCTGCAGCCTCCGCCCCCTCATTCCTTATGGCCGCCCCCTCTGTGCCTCATCCAGTGATGTGAGGGCGGCCACGTCATGAAAGGGGCGGGGCTAACCGCGGCACATATTTAGCCCCGCCCCTTTCATGACGTGGCCGCCCTCACATCACTGGATGAGGCACAGAGGGGGCGGCCATAAGGAATGAGGGGGCGGAGGCTGCAGCAAACAGCCCCGCCCAGGGATTACACACTACACTGCCGACGATGACATGTAAGTATGAGCTTACATGTGTTCTGTATTCTAACTTTAGGGCCACATGCAGGAATCGCTATACAAGAGGGGTGCAGGCACCCCTGTATAGTGATACGGGGGGGCGGGAGGTTTGGAGACATGCACGGGGCTCATCCGAGCCATAGGAAATTGTAGTAGAAGCCCACCGGAGTGGGCGGCTGGTCTGTAGGGGGTCTTAGCCCCCCCTACAGACCTCAAACAGTACTTTACTTACTACATTTAACTCTTGAATAGGCAGAGGACAGTTTGCTGATCCCGGCAATAGCCGGGATCCGCAAACTATGCAGTTACCGGATGGCTCAGGATTACACATCCTGAGCCATCCGGTGACCGCAGTGCGGTATTCTGCACACATTTTTGACAAAAAATGTGTGTGACCGGAATTGCATTCACCGCATCCGGATCCGGATGCGGTGAATGCAATTCATGTTTGCAATGTGACCCTACCCTATGATGGCGCTTCAGATACAATGATGGCGGCTTCAGATACAATGATGGCGGCTTCAGATACAATGATGGCGGCTTCAGATACAATGATGGCGGCTTCAGATACAATGATGGCGGCTTCATATACAATGATGGCGGCTTCAGATACAATGATGGCGGCTTCAGATACAATGATGGCGGCTTCAGATACAATGATGGCGGCTTCAGATACAATGATGGCGGCTTCAGATACAATGATGGCGGCTTCAGATACAATGATGGCGGCTTCATATACAATGATGGCGGCTTCATATACAATGATGGCGGCTTCAGATACAATGATGGCGGCTTCAGATACAATGATGGCGGCTTCATATACAATGATGGCGGCTTCAGATACAATGATGGCGGCTTCATATACAATGATGGCGGCTTCAGATACAATGATGGCGGCTTCATATACAATGATGGCGGCTTCAGATACAATGATGGCGGCTTCATATACAATGATGGCGGCTTCAGATACAATGATGGCGGCTTCATATACAATGATGGCGGCTTCAGATACAATGATGGCGGCTTCAGATACAATGATGGCGGCTTCATATACAATGATGGCGGCTTCAGATACAATGATGGCGGCTTCAGATACAATGATGGCGGCTTCAGATACAATGATGGCGGCTTCATATACAATGATGGCGGCTTCATATACAATGATGGCGCTTCAGATACAATGATGGCGGCTTCAGATACAATGATGGCGGCTTCAGATACAATGATGGCGGCTTCAGATACAATGATGGCGGCTTCAGATACAATGATCGCTCCGGATCTCTCCCAGGGAACTTTATAAGGAAGAATAAAAGTCGCTCCAAGATTCGATGTGCTACTTTCATCAACCCCAAAATGGGAGAAAGGCCAGGGTCACATTTGCGATGTGCCCCTAGCCTGCCGGATTCCGGTATTATCTTAGAACTTTTTCCAGCGCCGCATAGCGTTTCCGCTATGCGGTGCTGGAAACCGCTGCCCTTAGTTACCCGCTGTTTACCTGCACGACCTGTCACACAGGCAGCGGCTCGGAGGGCGTTTTACAGCGCCGCACAGGAAACCGTTGCAGACACGATTTCCTGTGCGGCGCTGTAAAACGCCCTCCGAGCCGCTGCCTGTGTGACAGGTCGTGCAGGTAAACACCGGGTAACTAGGGACTGCGGTTTCCAGCACCGCATAGCGGAAACGCTATGCGGTGATGGAAAAATTGCTAAGTTGAAACCGGAATCCGGCAGGCCAGGGTCCAACCGCAAATGTGACCCTGGCCAAACTCGACTAACCGTCCCTTAGCCTGGGCTCACACTTGGCAGTCCATTTTTAAGGTCGGTGCCATAACTGGATCCATTTTTTAAAGTTACCATTTGAAGGCAAAAAAAAGCATCCTTTAACAGATCCATTAACACATGGTACCTATATGTATCATGGGTTAACGGATGCGTTTCCCATAGGGTACCGTCACACCTATCCACAACGCCGGAGATATCACCAGCCACGCACGGGAGTGCGCACGTTTTTGGTGCCCCGCCAGCATCCCCGTCACGTATTTGCACAAGGCGATACCTCCAGTGAGGCACAGGCGATGTTACAGGTGCCATCACCGCTGGGGTGTCCGAAAACCCCAGCGGCGATCCTGTAACATGGGAGCCTAAGGCTCCCATCACCTGTAACATCGGCGATCGCCATGTTACATGGGGCGATGTGTACACATCAGAGCAGTGCTGCGAAGCCAGGTGACCACTCTAAGGCGATTTTTCGCCTCATTATCGCCCTTTACACTGGGCGACGCACTGGCGCTGTCGCCGGCAATAGGCCACGTGTCACCTATAAAATCACCGGCGAGGTGTCCAGGTGTGACGGTACCCATAGGGCCCCCATTAGCAGTGCATTTTGACAATGTGTTTTTTGCATGGGAGCCTATGGATCCGTTAACGAGAAAGGAAAGAATTAAAGAAACGTGTATTTAAGACCGGGATCCAGAACAAATAACCCAATTAAATTGAAAAGGATATGTTTATTAAACATTCAGGTACATCATCACATAAACTCCAAGCTCGTATGTATACTGATTAAAATATCAAAAATGTATCCTGAATATCCATCATCTTTAACGCCTGTTTTTCAAAAGGTAGCCTCCTAGTTTTAAATACCGTATATACTCGTGTATAAGCCGAGTTTTTCAGCCCAAAATTTGGGCTGCAAAGTCTCCCCCTCGGCTTATACACAAGTCACTACGGTTGGTGGAGGCTGGAGGAGGCGGGGGGAGGCTGCTGTATGAGCGGCCCCGTCACATGGGGCCGCTCATTATATATGCACTGCTTCCCCCTGTCAATCAGTGGCAGGGGAAGCAGTTCATATATGCCCCCCAAAAGCTGGCACTGTCCCCCCTTGTAAGGGCCCCCCGCCCGCTGCTTATACATTACCATCCCGGTGTTCTGATCGGCGCCGCTCCTCGGTGCTGCGTCTTCATCCTCCCGTCCGCGCTGGCTGCATCCGGGATCTCCGGCTGTCGCAGCGATATGACGTCATCGCGCGATGGCCGGAGATCCCGGATGCAGCCAGCGCGGACGGGAGGATGAAGACGCAGCACCGAGGAGCGGCGCCGATCAGAACACCGGGATGGTAATGTATAAGCAGCGGGCGGGGGGCCCTTACAAGGGGGGACAGTGCCAGCTTTTGGGGGCTGTTGGTACCCCCAGGGGGCTGCTGGGTACCCCCTGGGGGCTGCTGGGTACCCCCTGGGGGCTGCTATATGTACCCCTGGAGGCCTGCTGTATACTACCACTGGGGCTGCTGGGGCTCCTGTATACTACCACTGGGGCTGCTGGGGCTCCTGTATACTACCACTGGGGCTGCTAGGGCTCCTGTATACTACCACTGGGGCTGCTGAGGCTCCTGTATACTACCACTGGGGCTGCTGGGGAATCTGTATACTACCACTGGGGCTGCTGGGGAATCTGTATACTACCACTGGGGCTGCTGGGGAATCTGTATACTACCACTGGGGCTGCTGTATACTACCACTGGGGAGGCCTGTATACCACACTGCTGGGGGCTGTATACCTGTGCTGGGGTCCACCCTCGGCTTATACACGAGTCAATAGGTTTTTCCAGATTTTTGGGGCAAAAGTAGGGGGGTCGGCTTATACACGGGTCGGCTTATACACGAGTATATACGGTATGTATAAAAAGCCGTGATGCCATAGTTCGGAGCCAGACCACAATGCCAGAATCGTGGTTCCATCTTGTGTCCGGACACCTGCACGTGTCACTTGTACAAAAACTACTAGAAAACAGCAGCATCAAAAAACTTACCATCTATGCCAAAAACAGAATCCAAATGCACTCACAGGATGCAGTCAGAGTGCATTTTGTTTGAGCTGGTTTATTAGCCTGCAGCTGGCCTTGCTTTGCAATTGGGCTCTGACTGCGTCCTGTGAGTGCATTTTGATTCTGTTTTTGGCATAGATGGTAAGGTTTTTTGATGCTGCTGTTTTCTAGTAGTTTTTGTACAAGTTTTGGATAGGACTGATGAGCATGGGATTCCTTGTCGTGGATCATCAGCTTAAATGTCTTGGCCAATACATGAACCAAAATCCCATTTGTAAAAGTTTTTTATTCATCATATAAGAGACTTTTTGGACTTTTTTTATCTATCCGGGGTGCAGTTGGGCCCCTAGGGGCACCATTCATCTAGTGGTGCAGAGGTATCGTACTGTGCGGCCCAATGCTCAGCAGCGGAGTGGTTGGGTCGCTTTCAGACACTCTGCATCATGTGTATCAGTGTGAATAGTGCTCTATGCAGGCCCAGTATATGCATGGCAGATCGCCTCCCACCCATAGCTGGTCGAGATGGTTTATTAGTCTGCAGCTGGGCTTGCTTTACAATTGGGCTCTGACTGCATCCTGTGAGTGCATTTTGATTCTGTTTTTGGCATGCTGATTTTTTCTAGTAGTTTTTGTACAATCATGAGCTATACCAAAGGACTAGTTATGTTTGTCCAATAATAAATCTGCAAAGTAAATTCAAATCAGATGGTTAGTATATATTAGCAGTAAAGTCCATGACAAAAGAGGATAAAGGTCTTAAAGAGGACCTGTCACCAAACCAGGCATGGTGATCTAATTACAGCACTGAATGCAGCATGTCTGCTACATCCAGGTAAGGGGTCCCCCAGCCCTTCAGCCCCCCTGAACCCGAGTAAATACTCTTAGAAAACTTACATCCTGCAGCCAGAAAGGAGGTGGCTATAGGCTGGAGCCAAAGGGCAGATTCACACCCCCTGCATGTGTAATCTGCCCACGGCTACCTCCCTGATGCCAATCATTGTCTCCCTCACCTGCAGCATAACACAGAGCTTATTTTAGTAATGGCTATTTAGCCCCGCCCCCTGTGGTGATGTCACCGCTTATACCCGCCCTGCTCTATGGTTAACATGGAGCAGGGCGAGGAAAGGTGGTGATGTCAGAGCAGGAGGCCAGCCGCCCCGCCTCCTGCAGTGACATCACCGCTTATACCCTCCCTGCTCTATGTTATCCATAGAGCAGGGCGGGGAAAGGTGGTGACATCACCGCAGGGGGCGGGGCTAAACAGCCATTACTAAAATAAGCTCTGTGTTATGCTGCAGACGAGGGAGACAATGATTGGCAGCGATGGGCAGATTACACATGTAGGGGGTGTGAATCTGCCCTTCGGCTCCAGCCCCTAGCCACCTCCTTTATGGCTGCAGCATGTAAGTTTTCTAAGTGTATTTACTCGGGGTACAGGGCGGCTCAATATCTGGGGGACCCCTTGTCTGGACATGCTGCATCCAGTGCTGTAATTAGATCACCATGCCTGGTTTGGTGACAGGTCCTCTTTAAAGAGGGAAATGGATTAATCCTTCATAACGGTGTCCATAACGAAGGTTCCTGATAATAGGATATAGGGTGGTGTCTCCAGCAGATTCCATTATTCATATCCAATGATCCTTTATTGAAGCAATTCAACCCAAGTCTCTCTGAGGTTACAAATATCATAAGTGTCAGATGATTCTAAGGAGACAAAGGATTCAAACAGAAGGTAACTCAAAAAACGCTACATGGGCAAACAAAGGGTAGGGTCACATTGGCGTTTTTTGTTTAAAATCCTGATCCGGTTTTGAGCTTTAAAAAAGCTCAAAACCGGACCAGGAAAGGCTCCTGATGGAAGCCTATGCAAAACACCGGATGGCTTCACAAGCCATCCGGTGGC
The DNA here is from genome assembly GCA_033576535.1 of Allobates femoralis. Classification (NCBI taxonomy): domain Eukaryota; kingdom Metazoa; phylum Chordata; class Amphibia; order Anura; family Aromobatidae; genus Allobates; species Allobates femoralis. Next base: position 6,521,629 of record JARQOC010000013.1, on the reverse strand, counting down.
CGGATCCGGCACTGCTGCCTGCGTTTAAAATCATGCAGGCAGCAGTTTTCGCAGCGTTTACCGGGCCGCACTGCGGTCACCGGATGGCTCAGGATGTGTAATCCCTGAGCCATCCGGTAACTGCCGAGGTTGCGGTTCCCGGCTATTGGCGGGATCCGCAACCTTAATAAAGAGTAAAATTGTTGATCTAAATGACTTTTTAAGGTCTGTAGGGGGGCTTAGACCCCCCTACAGACCGGCCGCCCACTTCTATAGTGTACTTCAGCTATATCTCACGGGGCACGGGCTCCCCGGAGCAAAGTGCCCCCCCCCCGTATCACTATACAGGGGTGCCTACACCCCTCTATTACAATGATGCTTTAATGATGTCCAAAAATGCAGTACAAAAAGGATTTTAGCAATCGCAATGTAAGTTCATACTTACATGCTGTTGTAGGCAGAGTCCCGAGAAAACCATGGGCGGGGCTGTGTGCAGCAGCCTCCGCCCACTCCTTCTTGATGGCCGCCCCCTCTGGCCGTAATCCAGTGTTGTGAGGGCGGGCACGTCGTTAAAGGGGCGTGGCTAACTATTTGCCGCGGTTAGCCACGCCCCTTTAACGACGTGCCCGCCCTCACTACACTGGATTACGGCCAGAGGGGGCGGCCATCAAGAAGGAGTGGGCGGAGGCTGCTGCACACAGCCCCGCCCATGGTTTTCTCGGACTCTGCCTACAACAGCATGTAAGTATGAACTTACATTGCGATTGCTAAAATCCTTTTTGTACTGCATTTTTGGACATCATTAAAGCATCATTGTAATAGAGGGGTGTAGGCACCCCTGTATAGTGATACGGGGGGGGGGCACTTTGCTCCGGGGAGCCCGTGCCCCGTGAGATATAGCTGAAGTACACTATAGAAGTGGGCGGCCGGTCTGTAGGGGGTCTAAGCCCCCCTACAGACCTTAAAAAGTCATTTAGATCAACAATTTTACTCTTTATTAAGGTTGCGGATCCCGCCAATAGCCGGGAACCGCAACCTCGGCAGTTACCGGATGGCTCAGGGATTACACATCCTGAGCCATCCGGTGACCGCAGTCCGGTATTCTGCACACATTTTTGTAACAAATATGTGTGCCCGGCATTGCGTTCACCGCATCCGGATCCGGATGCGGTGAATGCAATTTAGCTTAGCAATGTGACCCTACCCAAAGTCCCAAAAGGGAAATTGGGGACACTAATTTACATAAATTGGATCTAGAAATCAAGAAAGGTTAATATTTAAAAAACCTTTTTCAATTTATATACTTCATTTTTTATAGAAGCCATTGAAGAGTAGTTCTTCATTAATACCGTGTGGAGCCAAGCTTCGAAGATTAAAGATCCATTTGCTTTCTCTCCTAAGGAGATCATCCGATAGAAGATGGGGCCTTATCAATTATAATGATTCTAAGGCCTCTGGGGGAGCTCTGAGGGTGGTCCAAAAACTGTCGGGCCTCCGAACTGATTTGCTTACCCTGTTTAATGTGCGAATCCGCACATGCAATGTTCGACAGATGGTTTTGAATGCGTTTCCTGGCTTCTTGCGCAGTTTCTCCGACATATATCTTGGGGCAGCTGCAGATTAAGACATATATTATGTTGCGTGTGCGACAATTGGCATAGCACTTTGTTGTGATGGAGTATGGCTAGGGTCACATTTGCGATGTGCCCCTGGCCTGCCGGATTCCGGTATTATCTTAGAACTTTTTCCAGCGCCGCATAGCGTTTCCGCTATGCGGTGCTGGAAACCGCTGCCCTTAGTTACCCGCTGTTTACCTGCACGACGTGTCACACAGGCAGCGGCTCGGAGGGCGTTTTACAGCGCCGCACAGGAAATCGTGTCTGCAACGGTTTCCTGTGCGGCGCTGTAAAACGCCCTCCGAGCCGCTGCCTGTGTGACACGTCGTGCAGGTAAACAGCGGGTAACTAAGGGCAGCGGTTTCCAGCACCGCATAGCGGAAACGCTATGCGGCGCTGGAAAAAGTTCTAAGATAATACCGGAATCCGGCAGGCCAGGGGCACATCGCAAATGTGACCCTGGCCTATGTAAAGATAGATATCCACTTTATCCTTAGCCACCGTTAACGGATCAGTTTTTCACAAAATGCAAAGTTGAAAAACTGGTGGTTTTAACAGATCCAGGGCTCAAGTGTGACCCCAGACTAATACACAAGATTATAAGAAGTTGGGACTACCCAGCTAGAACAATGTCAGAACTACCCCCAAAAACTACTACTACCGTACTACTAATAACAATGATACATTGTTGCAGACTCGCTGATCACGTCCAGTTTCGGGGACTGTGAGCTCTATCCAGCGGCTTCTACGGGTTAAGAAGTTTCTAGCATCATTTTTTGCTCATTGACGTACAGGAGCGTCTCAATGAATTAGAAGATCATCAAAAATATAATTCAATACATAAAGTGACACACATATATTATATAGAGTCATTACACACAGAGGGATCTATTTCATGGGTTTATTTCTGTTAATGTTGATGATTATGGCTTATGACTAGCCCAGGGTTATAAGGAGACTCAGGTGTCTGGGCCCTCTGCTGCGGTTGGGATGTCACTGGTGGCTTGCCCAGATCCGTGGCCCTGGTGGTCAACCGACAAGGGGTAATTGAAATGGGAATAAAAGTTTGTAAGTTTATCGTGATGCCACCTGTGGTATCTGGTGACTGCACCAGCGCTGCGTGGGGCCTCCAGGGATGATGGATGGGCAGATAGGTGTTGAAGCTCCCCACAGGCGGAGCTGGATCCCTGGGGAGTTTGGTAATGATGATGAGGGATGGAACAGGGATTTGGACGGGCTGTTCGATAACAGGACAGTCTCTGTTGATGGCAGGGGTGCGGGTATGGAACCGACACACACCACTGGTTGTTTCTTTACCTTTTACTGGTGTAGTTGCAGGTAAACGTCCAGGGCACTGCCGGGTGTTCAGGATGCACTTCTGGGTCTCCACAGCGAGTGGGTATAAGGCCTCCTTGTCTCTTTCCCCGTGTGTGTGAAGCCCCTGTCCTGTGTGGAACTTGGCTGGCCTCCTCTGCTCTCTGATCACCTGTGCTGTTGTCAGGAAACCCTCGATGGACTACCACTGTTCCTCTCTCCGTGGTGCCTGGCTCCCTGGTGTGTTACTGCACAGATGCCCGGGAGACTGAAGTTTCCACAGTAGACCGGTATTCTCTAATGGGCCAGATGCTCTCCAGTAGACTCGGACTCTGGTGTCCGGTGTGCTGTTTGGGTGAACCTAACGCTGGCTCCTCGGTTCCCACTCTGTTCTCTCTTCTCTCCTCGCCTTCCGACCCCACTCTTGGGCCCTGCAGGACTACTTCGAAGGCTGTTCAGGGTCACTGTAATTTTAATACGTAAGTTTAACTTAATGGACTGAGGTCTTTTTCATATATCAAGGTGAAAAAGAGGCTTCAATCTACTAAAGATTCTGTCCTTGATCTGGCTGAGTTCTTGGAGGCTAACGCTCCTCATATTTCTATGGTGGTATGACCATCACACCGGGAGCCCCAGAGACCACCGTCTGACTCACTTTTATTCCCTCTGTTTTTCGTTGGTTTTTAGTGGAGCCGGTGATTTGCCCCGCTATTGTGGATGATCCCAAATGTCATACAGCTGGGTACACTCCAGAATGTAGCAAAGATGAAGAGTGCGGAGGATCGAGGAAATGCTGCTACTTGAACTGCAGAAACCGCTGCTGGCCACCAAAAGGTAACTATAGGACATGGAAGCCATAAAGTAAGTGACCGATCCCTGTGTGTGAGGTTCATATAACCAGGGGGACGGTGACTAAAGGAAGCACAAATTTCAAAAATAAAAATGTTAAAATTAAAAACTTACAAAATGAGCCAATGACAGTGATATTCTGATCCTCCTCTGCTGCTGAGAGACCCTGGACCTGACAGGAGCTGATAGACCTGAGCGGTAAGTTTTCACTTCTATTGTTTGGACTGTGGCTGAGTAATCTTTACCGATACCTGACTTACTATGTGATTCCTTATTGGATGTGCTACATACAGTCTCATCATATTGTGGGATTTGTATCTCCATAGACGTCAGTGATGTCTTATCCGTCCTCCTGTATGTAATGTGATTTCTAGAGATGAGCAGATCTATTCATAGGTCCAAGGTCCAGAGAGAAGCCAGCAAACCATTGTGTTTGCCTCTTCTGATTATTAGGCCAGGAATGACGTCATGTGAGATTTATGCTGCAATGATGACTTTACACCGGAACCTACAAATCAGAAGAGACACCAGAGGGTCCTGCAGATAGACAGCAGCTCCCAGAGCTCTACATCTGGTGGCCAGACCACTGACGAGGGCACTGGACCAGGGTCCTGCAGATAGACAGCAGCTCCCAGAGCTCTACATCTGGTGGCCAGACCACTGACGAGGGCACTGGATCAGGGTCCTGCAGATAGACAGCAGCTCCCAGAGCTCTACACTGTGTTCCAAATTATTATGCAAACAATATTTCCTCATATTTTCACTAAATTACCTACCGTATATACTCGCATATAAGCCGAGTTTTTCAGCTGAAAATTTGGGCTGAAAAGTCCCCCCTCGGCTTATACGCGGTATATAAAAAAATAAAAAAATACAGCCGCAGCCCCGGAGGTATACAGGCCCCCCATCAAGTTCCAGGGCCACCCCCCCCTTGCGCGCCAGCCTGTAAAGGAAAATCATACTTGCCAGTGTCCTGTCGCGCCGTCCGCAGCTGCCGACATGACGATCCCGGGCTCCATTCAGCGTCTTCCGCATTTCCTGTAGTCGCGGGCAATGACGTCATTGCCCGCGACCACAGGAAGTCGGAAGCCGGAAGACGCTGAATGGAGCCCGGGATCGTCTTGTCGGCAGCTGCGGATGGCGCGACAGGACACTGGCAAGTATGATTTTCCTTTACAGGCTGGCGCGCAAGGGGGGGGCCCTGGAACTTGATGTGGGGCCTGTATACCTCCGAGCCTGCGGCTGTATACAGCCCTGGGGCTGCGGCTGTATACAGCCCTGGGGCTGCAGCTGTATACAGCCCTGGGGCTGCGGCTGTATACAGCCCTGGGGCTGCGGCTGCTGTATATACATCTGGGGCTGCAGCTGCTGTATATACCTCTGGGGCTGCAGCTGCTGTATATACCTCTGGGGCTGCATATACCTCTGGGGCTGCATATACCTCTGGGGCTGCATATACCTCTGGGGCTGCATATACCTCTGGGGCTGCATATGGGGCTGCATATACCTCTGGGGCTGCATATGGGGCTGCATATACCTCTGGGGCTGCATATGGGGCTGCATATACCTCTGGGGCTGCATATACCTCTGGGGCTGCATATGGGGCTGCATATAACTCTGGGGCTGCATATGGGGCTGCATATACCTCTGGGGCTGCATATGGGGCTGCATATACCTCCGGGGCTGCATATGGGGCTGCATATACCTCTGGGGCTGCATATGGGGCTGCATATACCTCTGGGGCTGCATATACCTCTGGGGCTGCATATACCTCTGGGGCTGCATATACCTCTGGGGCTGCTGTATACTACCACTGGGGCTGCTGCTGTATACTACCACTGGGGAGGCTGCTGTATACCTCACTGCTGGGGGTTGTATACCTGTGCTGGAGTCCACCCTCGGCTTATACGCGAGTCAATAAGTTTTCCCAGTTTTTGGGGCAAAAGTAGGGGGGTCGGCTTATACACGGGTCGGCTTATACACGAGTATATACGGTATATGAATTGCAGTCATTGTTATTTTCCAGTCATCTACTATTCTAGTTTGATTGGAATTTTTTTGAATAAACTGCCTATGATGACAGTATATTTTAAAAAATAATAAACACTCAAAATACATGTTCCAAATTATTATGCACAGCAGAGTTTTCAACCTTTTTATTTTTATTTTGAACAAAAAAATGGTGAATTGTGAAATTCTAAGCATTATCAGCTTATTACAACATGAAATCAAACAGTTTTCAAGTCAAACCTTTATTGTAGGTGATGTTACATTTGCACATAGGACGCCTTGTTCGAAAGAAGCTTCTGAACTCTCTCGTCCATTGAATTTGTCAGTTTTTGGATGGTTTGTGCTTCAATTGTTTTGCATGTGGACAGAGTACCCTCCCAGAGCTGCTGCTTAGGCTGGTTTCACACTACGATTTGTCTAAATCCGATGCTGTCCGATGAAAATCGGACAGCATCGGATCCGAATTTGGCCCCATGCATCCCTATGGGCATCGGACCGAATCGGATGTGCACTAAATGCCATCCGATTTGGTTCGATCCGATTCTGTCCGATTTTATTATCGGTGCAAAAAATCGGAGCCTGCACCGATTTTTGCACCGATAATAAAATCTGACAGACTCGGATCGGACCAAATCGGATGGCATTTAGTGCACATCCGATCTGACCCGATCCCTATAACATGGGGCCCTATGGAGCAGGGTCCGAGGAAACATCTGATGTCTCCTCGGACCCGATGTTAGTGTACTGAGCATGCTCAGTACATGCTCAGTACACTAAACCTATTGTGTGCCGCCTAATTTAACTTCTGCAATGTATATACATACACACTATATACATACACACTATATACATACACACGATATACATACACACTATATACATACACACTATATACATACATTGCAGAAGTTAAATATAAGTTAAATCAAGTGTTTAAAAATAAAAAATCTTTATTCTCACCTGCCAGCGCTTCCTCGGCGTCTCCAGCTGCAGCCGCTCGGTAACAGGACCTGTGATGATGTCAGAACCCGATCAGCTGATCGAGTCACATGACCGGTTACCGCGGTAACCGCTGACGCTTTTGACGTCATCACAGGTCCTGTACACCTGATCGGCTGCAGCTGGAGACGCCGAGGGAGCGCTGGAAGGTGAGAATAAACATTTGTTATGTTGGGGGGGACAGGAGGGGGGCACATGAGGGGGGCACATGAGGAGGGGACATGAGGGGGGCACATGAAGGGGGCACATGAGGAGCGGACAGGAGGGGGGCACATGAGGGGGGCACATGAGGAGCGGACAGGAGGGGGGGACATGAGAGGGCACATGAGGGGGGACATGAGGGGGGACATGAGAGGGGACATGAGAGGGCACAGGAGAGGGCACATGAGAGGGCACAGCAGGGGACAGTAGGGAGAGAGTAGGGGACACTAGGGCAAAACAGGGGGGCCGCAGAGAGGCAGCAAGATGACAGGAGGGAGAGGAGGGGGAGCTACGTGACAGCCCAAACTGATCCTGCAAAAAGTAGGATTCGGATGCCTATTTGGCATCCGATTGCAGGGATCAGTTTGGATCCGATGCTGTCCGATTTACATCGGACAGCATCGGATTTAGAGAAATCGTAATGTGAAAGTAGCCTTAGATGTGAACTGCCTCCCGCAATCATAGACACTCCTTTTGATGATGCTCCAGAGGTTCTCAATGGGGTTGAGGTCAGGGGAAGATTGTGGCCAAACCATAAGTTTGTCCTCTTTTATGCCCATAGCAGCCAGAGATGCAGATGTGTTATTTGCAACATGAGACGGTGCATTATCATGCATGAAGATGATCTTGCTGCGGAAAGCACGGTTCTTCCTCTTGAACCATGGCAGGAAGTGCTGTTTTAGAACCTTCACAGATTATGGAGGTCATCTTTACCCCTTCAGGGATCCTAAAGGGGCCGACAATCTCTCTCCCCATGATTCCAGCCCAAAACATTACTCCTCCTCCTTGTTGGCACCTTAGCCGTGTTTTCATGGGGTGTCCATCAACCAGCCATCCTCCACTCAATCCATCTGGACCATCAAGCGTTGCGCAGCACTTATCGGTGAACAAAGCAGTTTGGAAGTCAGTCTTCATGTATGGCTTGGCCCACTGGAGCCGTTTCTGCTTGTGTGCAGTGATAGAGGTGGTCGACAGGATGGCTTACACACAGCTGCAAACCTCTGAAGGACCCTGCAAGTTGTTGTTCGGGGGACGTTGGAGGCACCAGCAGCTTCAAAGACTTGTCTGCTGCTATGACAAGGCATTTTTAACCTGACGCAATGGCCTGTTGGAAAGAGTCCTCAATTTTTCCTTATCAGCACGCACACATGTGTTCTGCGAATCAGCTACATACTTCTTGATTGTGTAATGATCACGATGAAGTGTCTTGGCAATGTTGATTGTAGTCATGCCTTGACCTAAATACTCCACAATTTGTTGCTTCTCAGCAGCCGACACATTTTTCTTTAACATTTTGGCAAAAAATGTAGGCTGCTTAATAATGTGGAACAGCCTTCTTAAGTAGTCTTGCCTTTATTTGGACACACCTGCCAAAATAATTTGCACAGGTATCTGCAATTGCTTTCAGTGATATAAAGGGCCCTGACACACATCACCATCAATGAGTTTAATCTAACCTTATCACTCCGAAACTCTTTTTGCATAATAATTTGGAACACAGTGTATATCTGGTGACCCGACTACTGACGAAGTCACTGGATCAGGGTCCTGCAGATAGACGGCAGCTTCCAGACTTCTACATCTGGTGGCCAGACTGCTGACGAGGCCGATGGACCAGGGTCCTGCAGATAGACGGCAGCTCCCATAGCTCTACATACATCTGTTGGCCAGACTACTGACGAGGGCACGGGTCCAGGGTCCTGCAGATAGATGGTAGCTCCCAGTGCTCCATATTTCATGGACAGATCACTGACAAGGCCGCTGGATCAGGGTTCTGCAGATAGATGGTGGCTCCAGAGCTCTACATCTGGTGGCCAGACTACTGATGAGGCCACTGGACCAGGGTCCTGCAGATAGATGGTGGCTCCAGAGCTCTACATCTGGTGGCCAGACTACTGATGAGGCCACTGGACCAGGGTTCTGCAGATAGATGGTGGCTCCAGAGCTCTATATTCTGGTGCCCAAACTACTGATGAGGCCACTGGTCCAGGGTTCTGCAGATAGATGGTGGCTCCAGAGCTCTACATCTGGTGGCCAGACTACTGAGGAGGGCACTGGACCAGGGTTCTGCAGATAGATGGTGGCTCCAGAGCTCTACATCTGGTGGCCAGACTACTGATGAGGCCACTGGACCAGGGTTCTGCAGATAGATGGTGGCTCCAGAGCTCTATATCTGGTGCCCAAACTACTGATGAGGCCACTGGTCCAGGGTCCTGCAGATAGATGGTGGCTCCAGAGCTCTACATCTTGTGGCCAAACTACTGATGAGGCCACTGGACCAGGGTCCTGCAGATAGATGGCGGCTCCCAGAGCTCTACATCTGGTGGCCAGACTACTGACAAAGCCACTGGACCAGGGTCCTGCAGATAGATGGTGGCTCCAGAGCTCTACATCTGGTGGCCAGACTACTGATGAGGCCACTGGTCCAGGGTCCTGCAGATAGATGGCGGCTCCCAGAGCTCTACATCTGGTGGTCAGACTACTGACAAAGCCACTGGACCAGGGTCCTGCAGATAGATGGTGGCTCCAGAGCTCTACATCTGGTGGTCAGACTACTGACGAGGCCACTGGACCAGGGTCCTGCACATAGATGGTGGCTCCAGAGCTCTACATCTGGTGGGCAGACTACTGACGAGGCCACTGGACCAGGGTCCTGCAGATAGATGGCGGCTCCCAGAGCTCTACATCTTGTGGCCAAACTACTGATGAGGCCACTGGACCAGGGTCCTGCAGATAGATGGCGGCTCCCAGAGCTCTACATCTGGTGGCCAGACTACTGATGAGGCCACTGGACCAGGGTCCTGCAGATAGATGGTGGCTCCCAGAGCTCTACATCTGGTGGCCAGACTACTGACAAAGCCACTGGACCAGGGTCCTGCAGATAGATGGTGGCTCCAGAGCTCTACATCTGGTGGTCAGACTACTGACGAGGCCACTGGACCAGGGTCCTGCACATAGATGGTGGCTCCAGAGCTCTACATCTGGTGGGCAGACTACTGACGAGGCCACTGGACCAGGGTCCTGCAGATAGATGGCGGCTCCCAGAGCTCTACATCTTGTGGCCAAACTACTGATGAGGCCACTGGACCAGGGTCCCGCAGATAGATGGCGGCTCCCAGAGCTCTATATATGGTGGCCAGACTACTGACAAAGCCACTGGACCAGGGTCCTGCAGATAGATGGTGGCTCCAGAGCTCTACATCTGGTGGTCAGACTACTGACGAGGCCACTGGACCAGGGTCCTGAAGAGCAGTTTACTGTTTTCTGTGCAGTTGATCTTAAGGGTTATTGTTAGTGATGAGTGAATGGTTCTTTATTCAGATACGGATTATTCTAACCAAATACATTTTACTATTTAGGTATTCATCCCGAATACTCAACATAATTTAATCCGTTAGAAGAAATTCAACACAACGTCCATGGTATCAGGAAAAAAGATTAAATTTCCACTTATTGTGGTCAGATTTAAAGCATGACAGTGGACTTCGGAGTCACAATTACATGTTTCGAACTCCTTTCGAACTTGTGCTTTTAATAATTACCAATCCTGTGCCTATTGACTGTGGCTTGTTTTGGATGTGAGTCACACTATGATTTAGAATTGAGGAGTTTGAAAAGCATAATTGTAACGCCTAGTCCCATTGTTATGCTTTTAATCCGACCACAATAACTGGAATTTTAATGTTCCTTCACAATACCATGGACGTTGAGCTGGATTTCTTCTAACGGAAAAGTCTATCTGCCAGGCTTCCTTCCATGCACCGACCAGGTGTGGACCTCCTGATGGAGTACTGCAAGGTGACCTGAATTTCTTTAACTCAACATAATTTAAATTAATGGGGAATCTTCCAGATAAATATTCAAGTTCCGCATTGACTTTAATTATATTCAGTATTCGAGACGAATACCCAGATAGTAAAAAAGTATCCGGTTAGAATAATCCGAACCTGAATACTGAACTATTCGCTCATCACTAGTTATTGTATCTTTAAAAAAATATAAATACATCAGTAGATGTATTTCACAGCAATCCAGATATGCAAATATTACATACAAATCAGTCAGGCACATGACTGTCCCAGCCAATCACAGGCTTCAGTAGTCATGACAAGTGATGAGCAAGTGTAATTGATACTATTCATTACTCGCACAGATAGTACGCTATTCGGGTTACTCGTTATTTTGTGAGTATTTGTGTACCTGCTTCCCGATATTCTGATTTCTCGCCCTGCAATTTTGGTGCCTCCTTTGAAGCCAATAAACAAGCAGGACTTCTTAACCAATCACAGTAATGCCACAGGCATTTTGGTTGTGGCATCACTGTGATTGGCTGGCCATCCAGCATCATGGGGTCTGTAAAAGCCCTCCCACCACCATTTTGCGCACATTGTATCTGGAGCCAACATTGGTGGAGCATAGGGAGAGAGCGCTCAGCTGTTAGGGAGAATATTAGGCCACTTTATAAAACAAAAGCCCTTTTCAGGGATACCTGCAGTGTATACTAGGTCAGTGTAGAGTAGGAGGGAGAGATTCCCTAGCAGGGAGTGAGTTTAAAGGAGCCAGTCACTAGCTCCGTAGTACCAGAATACAATAGCTCTTATCAGAGCTGAAACAACAGAACAATACAGGGAGGGAGAGATTGTGTATTAGGTAGAGGGTAATTAACTGTTCTTCCATTGTCCATATAACAATAACTCTTGTCAGAGGCAGAGCTCTTTTTTTCCGGCACAGAGAGAGTAGCAATTTGTGCTGCCTCACGTTTAAAAGCACAGGTCCTATTCACCCACTCTGCCGTCAGAGAAATGTCCAAAACATTCAGTTCAGCTTGAATTAATTTGATGTGAATTGACTTAGCCAAGAAGGGGATAAATGAAAGTCTTCTGGTCCCTTCTTCTTGGTCCTCCCCATTCTTGTTCCTCCACCGCTGGTCCTCCAGTCACCTCTTCTATCTTGCTTCCAGGATCTTCTGTTCCTCAGGCTCCTTGTTGTCACATGGGACACAGTATCAGTTATTGTCACATCCCAAGTGCCGGCATTGGGTGAAGGACTGAAGAAGGATGGAAGGACCAACAGTGGGACAGGTATACGGAGGACTGAGATGAGTATAAGATCAATTAATCTCTTTCTGGCCCTCTATAATCCAGGGCATTGGTGGCTGTTTGGTGGCCACTTTACTCCATTAATAGAAAGTGAAACGCAAAGGTGCATCAGAATTTTTGGTAAAATTGGGTTCACATTTAATGAATTTGTTAATCTATGAACACTGTAAGAATATAACAACACTAAAACCCATCAGAAGGCTTCGTCTATCGCCTTCTTTTGGAGGACATATTTCTTTACTCTTCACTCTCTTGTTCTTCTAGAGAGAGGAAAACCTGGGATTTTCCCACCGGATGAACTTATAGAATGTCTAGAACCTCCCAACCCAATCTGTACAGGAGAAGAGGGATGTACAGGCTGCCAGAAGTGCTGTTATGAAGGCTGTTTGAGGAAATGCATGGACCCTGTAAGTTATACAACTGGCTTGTACCTAATAAACCCTTATTCCAATCCAAGCAGGCGTCCATAATGGAGGCCTAATGTGTCCAATAAAGATCTGTGGACTCTTCTGTGCCCCTGACACACAATGCAATGCAAGAATGATTGCCCTCCTTCTGGAATAGTGGCCACAAAAATAAGTGTTTGGTAATTCGTTCCCCTCAGAGTAAAATTGTCTAGAAGCGTAGACCCAACAGTAAGTGTCCAAAAATTGTGCTAATCAGAGTCCCTCATTGTGCAAATCATTGTTCTCTCACCAGTGATACAACTTAATAGCCACTAAAATAAGGATAACAATCAGATTGGTGCCCAAAAGAAGAGTATATCCCAAGTGCTTATTTAATTTCTCCCCAAATTCTTCCAATTGCTCATGCTAAGGGCAAGATGGCCGCCGGGGGTGATGGTCGCATGTGAGGAGGCTCCAGGCACATTGGACACCATCCACCGCATCCAAGCCTGCCTGTCCTCTCCACACACCATCTGCCTCCTGACTATCACCCCCGGGCACCCCACCAGCCATCTAGGCCACTCACCCCAGCCTGCAGTCGTGCCCTGCAGCTCCCCACCTGGGCCCCACTCCCATCCGCGCCGGCACCCAGGCACCTCTAGCGGCGCTGTGCTCCAGGTGCAGCCCTACGGCTCCCCCCGCTCTGCCTGCCCGGGGAGCCGCTCCATCTAAACACTGCGGGCGCATCCTGCCCCAGTGCCCAGAACCGCCGCCGCGGCCTGCTCCCGCAGCCTTCCTGAAGTCCCGGCGGCAGAAGCTGCGAGGGCGCTCCTCCCCGCAACAGCCCGGACCTACGTGCGGCCAGCCCGGCGCAGACACCACCGGTAAGTGCGATGCTGCCGCCCCCACCCTCCACCTCTCCCCACCACCGCTATGGCCCCAACCGCGGCCTGCCCAGCCCCACTCCTGGGCTACGGTGGCGGTGCCCGGCCCCCCACGGCGCTGCATAGCTGCGGCGGTGGCGGGGGATAGACGGCACTACCCACAGAGCCCACCACTGCCCACTAAGCTGTGGACCCAGTGGGGCCGGCAGCACTACCCTCGGGTCCCTCCACAGCGGCACGAGGCAGTAGGTTGTGCAGGGACCAGTGACACTCCACACTCCGCAGTAGCGCCGCAGAAGCCCCTGCCTGCCTCAGCCCGCTGACTGGTCCGAGGTGCCCATCTCCTACACCAAGACTTTGGGCCCCTGACCACCTGGTCCCATCCGACCCCCCAGCTGCATGGACCCCTCTATCTCACGGTCCCCCTAGACGCCTTGGCCCCTCTGCCTCACGGCCCCTGGCTACAGTGACCCTTCCGCTGCATGGACCCCTCTGGCTGCACCTAACCCCGGCTGCCTCACTGATGCCCGACTGCACTGGTCCTACTGCACAGGCCCCCTCAGCCTCACGGACCCTCCTGGCTGCAGTGAACCCTCTGCCGCATGGACCCTCTGGCTGCAACCAACCTCGGCTGCCTCACTGACGCTCCGGCTGCACTTGCCCTATTGCACAGGCCCCTCGGCCTCACGGACCCTTCTGGCTGCAGCGACCCCTCTGCCATACGGACCCCCTTGCTGCATTTGACCCTTGGCTGCACTTCACCCCTGGCTACATCTGATCCTGACTGCATCTCATCACCTTGCTCCTACATCCAACGCCAGACCGGTACCGACCCCTGACCCTGCCACCTCACCACCGGCTACGTCACCACGTCCTCTGGCTGCATCACCTCATCCTCTGGCTGCATCATCGCATCATCTCATCCTCCGGCTGCTTCAGCTCATCCTCCGGCTGCTTCATCTCATCCTCCGGCTGCTTCGGCTCATTCTCCGGCTGCTTCAGCTCATCCTCCGGCTGCCTCATTTCATCCTCCGGCTGCCTCATCTCATCCTCCGGCTGCTTCGTCTCATCTCCTGGCTGCTTCGTCTCATCCCCTGGCTGCTCCGTCTCATCCCCGGCTGCTCCGTCTCATCCCCTGGCTGCTTCGTCTCATCCCCTGGCTGCTCCGTCTCATCCCCGGCTGCTCCGTCTCATCCCCTGGCTGCTTCGTCTCATCCCCTGGCTGCTTCGTCTCATCCTGATGACTCGGTGATAGTCGGAGGTATTGAGAGAGGCCGGGGGGAGGAGGAATACAGAAGGGTGGTCTCGGACTTTGTTGACTGGTGCCAGGCTAACCGTTTAGAACTCAACGTAAAGAAAACCAGGGAGTTGGTGCTGAGTAGTGATGGGCGAATCCTAAATTACTCGGAATCGCTTGACTCTAGCGAGTCCGAGCCCAGGACTCGCTACTCGTCGCGAGTCTAGCGAGTCCAATGTTAATGAATGGGGAAGCGAGTAATAGCGAGTAATGTACGATTTACAAATCGCAGATGTGTCTCGGAAGCTTCAGCCAGAAGCAATCCTAGTTTTGTCATTTATTTGCATTGGACTCGTTTACTTTGTAAGTAATCGCTGGGAAACTCGCACAGATAAGAGAAGAGTCCTGTCTGCTCTGTGCAGCTCCAGGGTCCTAGAGCCTGCCTGCTGCCTGATGTAGCAGTGCTGAGATTGTTCTCAGTCTGCTCATTCCCTGTGAACAGACATGAATGTCTGTGCACAGAGATGATGTAGCAGTGCGGAGATTGTTCTCAGTCTGCTCATTCCCTGTGCATAGACATCTATATCTATACACAGGGGATGTAGCAGAGAGGACATCGCGTTTTGGACTGCGTCGGACGGAAGAGGATTTTTTTAAATAAAGATGGAGTCCCTAATGGCTTTTATTTTTATTTCTAATAAAAAAATTTCTCTGTGTTGTGTTTTTTTTAAAACAATTTAATAGAAATTCATGGCGGTTATGTCTAATATTGGCGTGACCGCCATAAATTTCGGGCTTAGGGCCAGCTGATAATACAAAGCTGGCCCTAACCTCTATTACCCAGCGTGCCACCGCCACCAGGGCCGCTGGAAGAGCGGGGTTCAGCGCCAGAGGATGGTGCTTCAATGAACGCGCCATCTTCTGGGGCGGCTGCGGGCTGCAATTTGCAGCGGGGGGTGCCCAGAAAGCTTGGGCATCCCTGCGCTGCGGATTCCAGCCCCCAGCTGCTTAGCTGTACCTGGCTAGACATAGAAATTGCGCGGAGCCCCACACATTTTTTTGACTCCGAGACGACTCCGACTCCGAGACGACTCCGACTCCGACTCCGACTCCGAGATGACTCCGACTCCGAGACGAGTCCGACTCCGAGACGACTCCGACTCCGAGACGACTCCGACTCCGAGACGACTCCGACTCCGAGACGACTCCGACTCAGACGACTCCGAGACGACTCCGACTCCGAGACGACTCCGACTCCGAGACGACTCCGACTCCGACTCGACTCCGACTCGACTCCGAGACGACTCCGACTCCGAGACGACTCCGAGACGACGACAACTCCGACTCCGACTCGACTCCGAGACGACTCCGACTCCGACTCGACTCCGAGACGACTCCGACTCCGAGACGACTCCGACTCCGACTCCGAGACGACTCCGACTCCGACTCCGAGACGACTCCGACTCCGAGACGACTCCGACTCCGAGACGACTCCGACACGACTCCGACTCCGAGACGACTCCGACTCTGAGGCGACTCCGACTCTGAGACTCCGACTCTGAGACTCCGACTCTGAGGAGACTCCGACTCCGAGACTCTGACTCTGAGCCTCTGACTCTGAAATTCATTAAATAATAAAAATAAAAAAATGCGTGGGGCTCCGCGCAATTTCTATGTCTAGCCAGGTACAGCTAAGCAGCTGGGGGCTGGAATCCGCAGCGCAGGGATGCCCAAGCTTTCTGGGCACCCCCCGCTGCAAATTGCAGCCCGCAGCCGCCCCAGAAGATGGCGCGTTCATTGAAGCGCCATCCTCTGGCGCTGAACCCCGCTCTTCCAGCGGCCCTGGTGGCGGTGGCACGCTGGGTAATAAAGGGGCTAATACCAGCTTTGTTATACAAGCTGGTATTAAGCCCGAGATTCTTAATGTCAGGCCACGTTTGACCCAGCCACTAAGATTCTCCAATAAAGGGTTAAAAAAACACAACACAGAGAAAATTTTTTATTTGAAATAAAAAAAAAGCCATTAGGGACTCCATCTTTAATTCAAAAAATTCTCTTCCGTCCGACGCAGTCCAAAACGCGATGTCCTCTCTGCTACATCCCCTGTGCATAAATATAGATGTCTATGCACAGGGAATGAGCAGACTGAGAACAATCTCAGCACTGCTACATCAGGCAGCAGGGGGGTCTAGGACCCTGGAGCTGCACAGAGAAGACAGCTGGACTCGGCTCGCAAAGAAACAGCAGTTACTTTGCGAGTTTCCCTGCTATCACTGGCACAGTAGCCGAGTCTAATGCAAACAATGGCAATCTTAGTTTTGTCAGCGTTTCTGACAAAACTAGGATTGATATTGATTTGCATTGGACTCGTGCGAGTAATCACTGGGAAACTCGCAGAGTACCGAGTCCTGCGAGTCCCTTACTACTCGCCGAGTAACGAGTCCTAGCGAGTAGATTCGCCCATCCCTAGTGCTGAGTTATGGAAGGTGCATGAAGGATTGCTTACCTATCACTATTGATGGTCAGGATGTGGAGATGGTGGAGAATTTCAAATATTTGGGGGTTCACCTGGACAGCAAGCTTGATTGGAGGTGCCATATGGAGAAGGTTTGCAAGAAAGGGATGAGTAGACTTTACTTCCTAAGGAAATTAAGGTCGTTTAATGTGTGTAGCAAAATGCTTGAAATGTTCTACCAATCTATTGTGGCGAGTGCAATCTTTGCTGCAATAATATGCTGGGGTAGTAGTGTGCGCACAGCTGACGCTAATAAGCTGAATAAACTTATCAAGAAGGCTAGTGCGGCGGTGGGTCTACAACTTAGGACTTTCGAGGAGGTATTAGAGGATAGAATTAATAAGAAATGCAAGGCTATAATGAGCAACAATACACACCCGCTCTCTGAACTGTTTGCGAAGCAGAAGAGCACATTCAGCAAGCGTCTAATCCAACTAATGTGTAAAAAGGAAAGATACATAAAATCGTTTGTTCCGACAGCTGTGGGGATGTTTAACAAATGTATAAGTGTAAAGCGTCCCAAGACTATGTGAAGTTCTATGTATGGGGGAAATAGGTGAGGTACATGTACCAGTGTACCCACATCTGCTGTCCATATAGACTTATTTTGTAAAGTGTGAAATGTTCTTGATCTTTGTTCTGCTGCTGTAATACTGTAATTTCCTCCGGGATCAATAAAGTTTATCTTATCTTATCTTATCCCCTGCCTGCTTCAGCTCACCCCTTGGCGGCATCATCTTCTCCTGGGCTACATCATCTCACTCTAGCTGCTCCATCCCAGTTGCTTCACTCTCACCCCGGCTGCATCACCTCATCCACGACTGCACCACCTAATCCTCAGCTGCTCCACCTGCGCCAACTTGTCCTGGCCGCAACGGCCTCGACTGCATCATCTCTTCAACGAACTGCACCTCACCCCTGAACTGCACCTCCTCCCCCGGACAGCATCTCATCACCTGGCTGCACCTCGAACGCGGCTAACCACCCATCATTTTGAACTCGCCCTTACTACACCAGATCCCCGGCTACCTCTGACCCCATCCACCTCTCCCACCCTCTCCCCCCACCATGTTCCCGCTCCTCCTCACCTTCACTCCCATCTTTCTCCACTTCCTACTACCCCCACCCATCCCCCCACTGTGCAAAGGAATTCTGCTCTCACCCTCCATCCTTCCAAACCATGTTGCCCTATCCTCCGAACTATTCTCCCACTTTCAACCCACCATCCCTAGATGTACACGCCCACCACGCAAGCTCCTCTGCTCCCACCTCCTAACTCTCTCCCTGCTCCTCCTACTCTCTGGTGACATCTCCCCCAATCCTGGCCCACCCCACCTCACCACCTCACTCCCCTCCATCCCACTCCGACGATTCATCACCGACCCTCGTAACCCCCTTAACCTCCGACCCATTCCCCCCACCCCTGCCTCCCCTGTCCTTTTACCCGGCGTACTCTGGCACGCCCGCTCGGTCCGTATCAAACTCACACTTATCCACGACCTCTCACGCTTACCCCCTCTGACACAATCTCCCCGGCTGCCCTCTCCTACGGTGGATTCACGCTCTCCCACACTCCCCGCCCCACCAACACCCATGGCGGAGGTGTTGGCCTACTTCTGGCCAATGACTGCTCCTTCTCCCCACTTACACCACCCCCCCTCCCCTCCTTCGAGGCACACGCTGTTCGCATCTACTCCCCCTGCAACCTCCAACTTGCCGTTGTCTACCACCCCCTGGATCCCTCTCTACCTTCTTTGACCACTTTATCACCTGGCTTCTCCACCTCCTCTCCTCCGACATCCCCACCATCGTCATGGGTGATTTCAACATCCCCATGGACACCCCCAAAGCCACTGCCTCCAGACTCCTGTCCCTCATCTCTTCCTTCGGCCTCTCCCAATGGATCTCCACCGCCACACACACTGGTGGACACACACTTGACCTAGTCTTAACCCGCCTCTGCTCCCTCACCGACCTCACATACTCAACCCTCACCCACTCCGACCACAACCTACTGACATTCTCATCCCTCTCCCCCCCTACCACGCTCCCCCCTCTCCGGACACTCCCCCACCCCCACAGAAACCTTAAGCTCATAGACTTCGATTCACTCTCAGAATCCCTCCTCCCCCTCTCCGACTTGGCCTCTTCTCAAGACGCTGACTCTGCCGCCTCCCTCTACAACTCCACTCTCACCACAGCCCTCGACCAGGCCGCTCCACTCACATTTCACACAACACGAGTACAACGACAACCCTGGCTCACGACCCTCACCAATAAACTCAGACGGATGACTAGGGCAGCCGAGCGGAAATTGAAGAAATCCCACTCCGCAGAGCACTGCGCCCTATACAAACGTTCCCTCAGTACCTTCAAGACTGCCCTTGACTCCGCAAAACAAGCCTACTTCTCCTCCCTAATTACCGCCCTGTCTCACAACCCCAAACAACTCTTTAAAACCTCCAACTCTTTACTTCGTCCCCCTGCACCTCCTCCCTCACTCCTCATCTCCGCCGACGACTTCGCCACCTTCTTCAAAGACAAAATTGACAAACTCAGACAAAGCTTCGACCCTCACTCCCCCCGCCCCATCCCACCTCCATCCCATCCCCCCTCACCCAAATGCAGTTTCACCCCCATAACAGAGGACCACCTCTCCTCCCTCCTAGCACGATCACACCTCACCAAATGCACCCTTGATCCACTCCCCTCCCACCTAATCCCTAACCTCACCACAGTCCTCATCCCTGCTCTAACACACCTCTTCAACATTTCACTCAAATTCGGCACATTCCCCTCACTCTTCAAACACACCCTAATCACGCCCATCCTAAAAAAAACATCCCTTGACCCTACAACAGTCTCCAACTATTGCCCCATATCTCTCCTCCCGTTTGCCTCAAAACTTCTTGAACAACATGTCTATTCCGAACTGTCCTCCCACCTCTCTTCCTGTGCTCTCTTTGATCATCTACAATCCGGCTTCCGACCTCACCACTCCACCGAAACAGCCCTAACCAAAGTCACCAATGACCTTCTGATCGCCAAGAGCAAACGCCACTATTCCGTCCGCATCCTTCTCGACCTCTCTGCTGCCTTCGACACTGTTGACCACTCCCTCTTACTCCAAATTCTTGAGTCTCTTGGCATTACTGACCTTGCCCTCTCCTGGATCTCCTACCTAACAGACAGGACATTCAGCGTCACCCACTCCCAAACCTCCTCCTCACTCCACCTCCTCTCTGTAGGTGTCCCCCAAGGCTCGGTCCTGGGACCACTACTCTTCTCCATCTACACCCTCGGCCTATGCAACCTTATCGAGTCACACGGACTCCAATACCACCTCTACGCCGACGACACCCAACTCTCTGTCTGGCCCTGATATTTCCTCCCTTTTATCCAAAAGTCCTCCCTGCCTATCCGCCATCGCATCCTTCTTTTCTACCCGCTTCCTAAAACTCAACATGGACAAGACCGAATTCATCGTCTTTCCCCCGAAGAACCCCGCCCCGCTCCCTGACCTATCAATCACTGTCAATGACTGCACACTCTCACCCCTCCCCCACACCAAGTACCTCGGGGTAATCCTCGACTCCTCCCTCTCCTTCAAGCCCCACATCCAAGCCCTCGCTACTGCCTGTCGACTCCAACTAAAAAACATTGCCCGTATCTGTCCCTTCCTTGACCACAGCACGGCGAAGACACTTGTCCACGCCCTCATCATCTCCCGCCTGGACTACTGCAACCTCCTGTTAACCAGCCTCCCTGCCTCCTCCCTCGCACCTCTCTGCGCCATCCTCAACTCTGCTGCCCGACTCATCTACCTATCTCCCCGTTACTCCCCCGCCTCCCCTCTCCGCCGAGCCCTCCACTGGCTCCCTATCCCCCTGCGATCTCGCTTCAAAACCCTAACCCTGACATACAAGGCCATACACAACCTGTCCCCTCCCTACATCTCCGACCTAGTCTCCCGTTACCTCCCCTCACGCAACTTGCGCTCCTCTCAGGAACTCCTTCTCTCAACCCACCGCATCTCCACCTCCCACAACCGCACACAAGGCTTCTGCCAGACTCTGGAACTCCCTCCCCCATCACGTCAGACACTCCCCGACCCTGGGAACCTTCAAGAAAAACCTGAAGACCCACCTCTTCTTACAAGCCTATAACCCACACTGAGACCTAGTCTGCTGCACCATCTCACCTCTCCCCCTCCTACAGTCTCCCTCCCCACCCCCTCTAGAATGTGAGCCCTCGCGGACAGGATCCCTGCCCCTATTGTACCCGTATGATTAATTTTGGATTTGTTGTCATTTGTCGTCGTCTGTGGTCGTCTTTGACCACTTGTCTTTATCTACCCTCTAAATTGTAAAGTGCCATGTATCCTAATAGCGCTGTATAAATACCTAATAATAATAATAATGCTAAGCAGAGTGCTTTACATCATTATAGTGCCCGCATGTCAGGAGGGTCACCTTTCCTTGGGAGACTTGTAAGGCTGGTTTCACACTGGCGTTCCCCTCTGCAGTGTTCTGGTGAGAGGGGAACCGCCATGCGAGCGCAGCCAGCGCAAGCCCCTATGTTTATAATGGGAGCGCACGGTGCTCCGCTTGACTGCGCATGACCGTGCGCTCTCATTCACTGCCATATGTGATTTGTACGCAGGCGGATACCTGCGCACAAATCTTACACTCTCGTCCAGACCAGGAATGCAAAATGTCGCGTCCCTGATGCGGACGTGATTTGTCCATTATAAACATAGGGGCTTGCACTGGCTGTGCTCACATGGCGGTTCCCCTCCGCAGAATGCTGCGGAGGGGAACGCCAGTGTGAAACCAGCCTACCAGTTTTGGGATCTGAGTCACACATTGTATTGTGAGACTCTGGGTTTTATACATAATTGCTTTCTTTTGGTGCAGCAAGGGTTAAGGAATCTTTCCTTGCTGGTTGTTCCTTGTTATTCCTATCTCAGGTGTAGCCAGTTTGAAACCACTCCCCTCCACCTTAAATAGTCACATGTTCCATCACCTGATTATAGAGATTAATTTCTGAACTGACCTGCTTGGAGGAAGGAGCTTCGTGTTGCTGTTTGGAGTCCAGTTGATGAAAGCCTGGGTGTCTGGCTGCCACTTTGAAGTAGTGGTATATCCTTTTGTCTATGTACCCTTATCTACCATCCCCTTTGTCAGAATATTGTAGAGGTGTAGTCTAGTGCACTCACCGGCCTTCGCACTATCCAGGTTGAGTGGAGACACAAATAGGGAGTAAGCAGGTGATGGTGGCGGAGGGGAAGGACACGCTTAGAGATGTTACGGAGCGCAGAGTGCAGAAAGAGGTTAGGGTAAGGTGGTGACCTGTCTCCCCTCTCTCTACCGTTAGAGTCTTTCTACCCTTTTCCATTCTCCGTTGTAACCACTGTATTGCACTGTGTGCCAAACATCCCTTTGTCCGTGTGTGACACCACATGCCTGTAGTGAGTAGTTTTGTCATTAATATTACTGTAATAGTGTCCACCCAAAAATGATGGCAATTAGTGTTCCAATAGTCTAAAACAGAGGGGCTTCATAGTAATATAACTAAAAATACACCAACCAGAGGTCGTCCATAGGGCCCCAACTGTATAGTGTCCCTGAATTAATTATATCAGAACTTACTTATACCATAACATAGATAACTCAGGTCACCTGTCCTCACTGACCTCTCGGCGTATGAGTCCAAAATGTGCACAAGATGGCACAAGGTGTAATGACATCATGGCACCAACTGATGATGAAGACCAGAAACTGCGTCTTTACAGCGATTAGTGATGGTTTATATTATATTATAGAAATCTTTTGTCTCTTTCTTCTAGATCAACCAAAATATTTGTTGATAGTGGAAAACTCAAGAGGATCCGGGGATCGGTCTCCTCGTAGATCCTGGTGTCCGGTGACCTCGTGGTGTCGGGACGATTTCCTTCACCAGATTATTGGCTCGTTCTTCCTTCAAGATTTGGTTTTGATTTTCCCAGATTTGTTTTGAGTTTCACTAGAGTCAATTATTAGATTAGAAGATTGTGATCTCATAATCCGTTACGAATCTGATCTGAATCTGGACATGTTATGGGATTTCTGTCATTATGTCATTTCCTGTAATCAAGTAAATAAATGCAGAAATGAAAGGTTGTGTCTGATCTCCTGGATCCTGACCTGGATGGTGATTAACATTTTATTATTATTATTATTATTATTATTATACGTTGTCACTGTCCCCATTGGGGCCCACAATCGGCTTTCACTATCAGCCTTTGGAGTGTGGAAGAAAACCAGAGAAAACATGAGCAGAACATACAAACGTCCTTCAGATTTTATAGTTGTTGGGATTTGGACCCAGAACCAGGATGATGATCCTCACCGATAACGATCGTCCTGTAAACAGGCGCGCCGATACTCCGGTAGAGAAGATGAAAACTTGGACCTAACTGGAACCAATTGATTATTTGTTTCCTGTTATCAGTGCAGGTGAACACAAATGAAATGTGCAAACAATTAGCAATTTCATGAAATATTAAAGTAATTCACAATATTGAATGTTAATATTGTAGGTAGAATAGGATATAAACCCTTGTCTTACAGCACCGTCCGGAATCACAATTAATCTAACAAAAGATTTTTCTAATGGTGTCTTAGTTCACGATATGTCAAAGTCACCATTGTCCCCTAAACCAGGGGTCCCCAACCTTTTTTGCACCGGGGACCGGCTTCATGGAAGATCGTTTTTCCGGGGCCCGGTGGGGCGGGGCTTTTACCTCATAGGGTGGGGCTATGGAGAAGGGGTGGAGTTTACCACCCTGTTTCCTCAAAAGATGAGCTACGTCTTATTTTCATGTAGTATAGTGCAGCGTCACAGCCCTCCACATTGTATAATGCAGCCTCATATCCCTCCATATAATAAAATGCAGCCTCATATCCCTCCATATAATATAATGTAGTGTCACAGCTCTTCATAGTTTAATGCAGCGTCGCATCCTTCCATATAGCAAATTCCACACACACACACTGCCTCCTGTACAATCCCCCACACACAGACACACTGCCATCTGAATAACCCCACACACAGACATTACCCCTTGTATAACCCCTCACACACACTGATCCCTGAATACCCACCTCACATATTGCCCCTACACCCACACACAGACATACTGACCCCTGAATGCCCCCCTCACACAGACATTGCCCCTGAATGCCCCCCCCCTCACACAGACATTGCCCCAGAATGCCCCCACACACCGACATTGCCCCAGAATGCCCTCCTTACATAGACATTGCCCCAGAATGACCCCCTTACACAGACATTGCCCCAGAATGCCCCCCTCACACAGACATTGCCCCAGAATGCACCCCCTCACACAGACATTGCCCCAGAATGCACCCCCTCACACAGACATTGCCCCAGAATGCACCCCCTCACACAGACATTGCCCAGCAGGAATGCCCCCCCTCACACACATACATTGCCTCCCCTGCCAGAATGCCCCCCCCTGCACACACATTGCCCCTGAATGCCCCCCCATCGCACACACATTGCCCCGAATCCCCCCCACCATTGCCCCTAATGCCCCCTGAATTGCCCGAACCCCCCCACATTGCCACTGAATTGCCCCCTGAATGCCACCCCTCCACACACATTGCCCCTGAATGCCCCCCTCACACCCACATTGCCCCGAATCCCCCCCCTACACGACATTGCCACTGATTCGCCCCCTGAATGGACCCACTCATCGCACATACAATTGCCCCAGAATGCCAACGCTTCCGCACTCTTCCCAGCTGATTACGCTCGTCGGCAGCACAGCTAAGCAGCTGAGGAAGAGATGTGGCCGGAGTTTCATATCTCGCGCTATTTCCAGCGCATCACGTGACGTGGAAGCTCACGTCACTGCTGCGTTTGGAAATAGCGCGAGATATGAAACTCCGGCCTCATCTCTTCCTCAGCTGCTTAGCTGTGCGAGGGAAGCTGTCGGCCAATAACAGCGCGGCAGTAGCGGGCCAATCAGGGCATGGCTGCTGCACTGATTGGCTGACAGCTCACCTTCTACGCACGCAGCTGAGGCAGGGGCTTAGAGCAGAGCGGCATAGTGCAGGAGGTGAGGGGCGCAGCGTTCCAAGAAGGGGCGGAGACTTCTTAGAGGGGCGGGGAAGCCGACAGCTGGCCGCGGACCGGCACAAAGACCCCCACGGCCCGGTCCCGGTCCGCGGACCGGCGGTTGGGGACCCCTGCCCTAAACGCTCATTCATGGTAGTGACTGTAACAGGCATCATCAGGTGTCAGCTCTATTCTCCGTCGTCACTTTGTCAATGTGACGTTCTAGCTGCCTCCATGTCTGAGTGGCTCAAGTATGTGCCATTATAGAGACTTCCTGGCCTCTGACCATCTGAAGTACACTGTCCTCCACCGTGGCCTCCTGGCCTCTCCAGCTCTCATGTTCGACCTCTCGAGAACAAATGAAAGAGTCTCTAAACAAATTTGTAATCTCGGTGTTGGGCAGTAGAGCAATTCTACAGTCCCCCAACTGGAGCCATAGCTCCTAGGCTGAAGTCCTGTAGAGTCACCGGTGACAGGAGCAGCCGCATTATGATATCCCCAGTTTTCATGTCCGATCCTTCACTGCTCACAAGATGAATTGTTCTCCAGATGATGCAGACTAGTGCACCGCAGGGGTCAGATGCAATCCTGAATCAGCAGGCATTCAACAAGCCAGCATACATAAAGGGCAAAGGTTGATAAGTTCTAGCTCACCACAGGCTCAGGCCAAAGCAGGGAATCCGTTCATCCAAAGGCAAAAATTAATGACAATAAAAGAGTTGTTCCAGCTTCTTAAAATTCTCCAACTTTATCAAAGATTTCAATCATCCATGAATCCGGCAAGGCGATTCCAGCGTATAAAACGCTCCTTATCAAGCTTAAAACAAAACGACGAGGCCCTCCTGTGTGAATTGATACTGGTAACGTATCCAGGTGGACGTGGCTTTATTGCGCTCACCTCCTCTGGTTGTGCTGGTCAGATTACATAGGGAGATCACGTCCTCACTGCTTGTCCAGATGGATTGGGAAGCCAAAGCAATGATTGTGGTCCAAAGTCCAAAGCAGAACCTACCGCAATCATGCCAACTGCATAAGTGCCGACTGTACAAGTGCAGTTACACCGGGCAAAAATCTAATGGTCATCTCTTCTCTCTTCATACAGGTATCTGAATCTGTAACTTCAATTCACTCATCTTTCCTGCATGTCTCTCCTCACCACCTCGCATATTCCCCTTTCCGTCATGACCACAGCTTTTACCACTGATATTTGATTATAACAAATGTGAAAGTCAGTTGTTGTCGGCCCAAAAAAATCTGAGGATGTGAATCCAACAGACCAGGTTTGCCAAACACTGACACTAGGCATAATGTGTGGTTGATGCTTGGATGTTGCTCTTGCCAGTTGTGGCACTAAATGGTTTTCAGCACAGATTTGGTGCAGATGTTGACACGAGCACCAGTGTACCACATGGGATTTGCCAACAAATGGTACTAGGCAAAAAGTGTGGCTACCTGGATGTTGGCAGATGTGGCACTAAATGCTTTTCAGCACCGGATTGGTGCGGATGATCACACAAGCACCACTATACCACAAGGGATTTACCAAAAACACTGTTAATAAACCCTAGAAAGGGCCATTATAGAAAGGAGTCACTCTATAAAGAAATAGAATCACTGGCTATCTAGATAGCGCACACAGGATCAGCAACGTCGTCACTGCAGCAGTGAGACTGTCACTGAGCTCCAACACTGAGAAAATGGTGATGATAGGAAAAGGCCGGTTCTTATATGCCAAGGACATGTGTCATCATACCCAGTCAATGACACAAGCCCTTGTGTGCAAAAAGTACAATTTAATTTATGAATGCTCATTGGCTGCCAGACCGGTCCACCCACAGTAAGTGCGGGAAGGAAAAGAAATAGAGACCTGCAATTATGTATAGAAAAAAGTGTAGAATCCGGTGCCACAAAATTCCTTTTTTATTTTCAAAAATTTTAAAAATCACACATGCTCCAGAGGAGCTCCTGGACGCGTTTCGTGGGTCTAGCCCACTTAATCGTCAGTACAATGGCAATACAGACAGAAAGAATATATACAATTTAAAAGCAAAAAACAGCCCCCTCTCGCATGTGTGACAAATATACATTAATTATTTCTAACCAATCACATACCTGCAGGTTTTAAAAGAGTTAAAAGGAAAAATATGGGGAAGAAGAGGGGGAGGGGAGGAAAAAAGAAGAAAAGAGCTGATAACAGAAAGTAAAAGAAAAAAAAAGGGAAGAAAAGGAGGGGAGGGAAAGAGAGGAAAAGAGCTGATAACAGAAAGTAAAAGAGAAAAAAAAAAAAAAAAAAAAAAAAAAGGGGGGGGAGGAGAGAGAGACAAAAACAGAGCAAAGAACTGATATATTAGTAATGCAATTACATGGTAAACTTACAGGTGTAGAAATCTAAGGATAACTACAACAAAGATCTTTATTTCTTATTGTAAGTTACCAACTGAAAGGCTATTACATTTTAGAAATAGTACATTCCAAAAGATAAGGTATAATCCTCCAACCACATAACAGTAGGGGGATCCCACTAAGATTACATTCACAGAATACATAAACATATACCTCCTTTCCCAATGGATTATTCATACATTATGTATAGCCATCGTATTGCAAGTGCACTCAATATACATTATACAAAGGAGCAAATACCATAAAAGAGACATAGGGTGCAGGATCAATAAAAGTATAACAAATCAGATCTATAGTTCAGACCCTGTGGAATCCGTGCATCAAGCCGCAGGTTCCATAATTTTTCCTGGTTATGTAGTGTTTTCTCCCAATTACCCCCCCTATATGGACGGGGTATCCTCTCTATGCCTCTGATCTTTAAAGTTTTAAGGTCCCCTGCATGGAAATCCCTAAAATGGCGCGATAAACCTGACAGGCCCGTTCTATTGGCCTTTGAATTGGGATTTGCCCCTGTAATGTGCTCCGACATCCTTACCTTAAGGGATCTGATAGTGCAACCTATGTAATATTTATTACAGCTACTACACGTAGCCATATATACTACGTGGGACGTGTTACAATTGATATAGGTAGATATTCTATATTGCTTCCCAGTTCGATTATTGCAAAAGGTTTCACCCATATCCACGTATTTACACATGGTGCACCTATTTTCACCACATTTAAACATCTCCCTATAATTCAACCATGTCTTCCTTTGGATTCTTTTTTCCAGATAAATACTAGGAGACAAGTAATTCCCCAAATCTTTCCCTTTCCTAGGGACCACCCTACATCCTGAATCTAAAATAGCTGATAATTTACTATCCTGATATAATATGGGGAGATTCTTCAAAAAGATGCGTTTGATGTCATAGTACTGGTTGCTAAAGGGTGTTGAGAAGGTCGGTATTATTGGTGCCGGAGGGGCTTCTCGTTCTTTCTGTGCCAGGAGGGATTCCCTACTCCTAGATTCTGCAATATTCACTGCTCTATCTAACATCCATTTTTTATATTTTGTGTAGCGACACTCCTGACATTAATAAGGCTTTCCATGCCTTGGAAAAAGTCTTAATTCAACACCTGAAAGTATGGTGGGACCATGCATCTTTGGAGAAATATCTATCCAAAAAGATGATCCCTAGAGGTCTCCGTATTAAGAAAATGGCCACCACCACTTTCAACGAGGAATTTACTTGTAAGTGGAATAATATCCTCACAGAATGTTCACTGAGATTGATTACCTTGATTATTTCTGAGGAGGAGGCAAAATTGGAATCCTTAGAAGTATCGGTAAAAACCTTACAAGATGAAGCAGATAAATTTATATCATTGGACACATATGAGGTCTTATATAATAAGATGCATCAGAAAATAGATGAACTAGAAAAGACCATTATTGAAATGAAGAAATCAAAGTTCAAACGGGATCTAAATGACTATGAAAATGATACGGTTTATGCTTGGAAGCAGTTTACACCTAAAAAACCGCGTTCACCGCATTCGCCGTATACCCCTGGACCTCCAAAAACACCCAAGACTCCAGCCCCTAAACCTATTCTAAGGAATCCTGCACAGCAATCAGGTAAGAGGAATGTGAGTTTCTCCTCCCCCGCTTCATCTGGGAGCTCTGAGGGCTCTTTGGACATGGGCCAGGATCATAGCCCGGAGGAAATCCATGCAGGCTATAATAACAGATATGCTTCAGCTCCAAAAAACGGGGGAAAAAGAAAAGGAGGCGGTCAAGGAGAAAATCGGGGGTACAGGAAGAAACAGAAAAAGTAAGTGACTTTAACAATACTTTTATTGATCCTGCACCCTATGTCTCTTTTATGGTATTTGCTCCTTTGTATAATGTATATTGAGTGCACTTGCAAAACGATGGCTATACATAATGTATGAATAATCCATTGGGTAAGGAGGTATATGTTTATGTATTCTGTGAATGTAATCTTAGTGGGATCCCCCTACTGTTATGTGGTTGGAGGATTATACCTTATCTTTTGGAATGTACTATTTCTAAAATGTAATAGCCTTTCAGTTGTTAACTTACAATAAGAAATAAAGATCTTTGTTGTAGTTATCCTTAGATTTCTACACCTGTAAGTTTACCATGTAATTGCATTACTAATATATCAGTTCTTTGCTCTGTTTTTGTCTCTCTCTCCTCCCCCCCCTTTTTTTTTTTTTTTTTTTTTTTTTCTCTTTTACTTTCTGTTATCAGCTCTTTTCCTCTCTTTCCCTCCCCTCCTTTTCTTCCCCCTTTTTTTTTTTTTTTTTTTTTTCTCTCTTTTACTTTCTGTTATCAGCTCTTTTCCTCTCTTTCCCTCCCCTCCTTTTCTTCCCCCTTTTTTTTTTTTTTTTTCTCTTCTTTTACTTTCTGTTATCAGCTCTTTACCTCTTTCCCTCCCCTCCTTTTCTTCCCTTTTTTTTTTTTTTTTTTTTTTTCTTTTACTTTCTGTTATCAGCTCTTTTCCTCTCTTTCCCTCCCCTCCTTTTCTTCCCTTTTTTTTTCTTTTACTTTCTGTTATCAGCTCTTTTCTTCTTTTTTCCTCCCCTCCCCCTTTTCTTCCCCATATTTTTCCTTTTAACTCTTTTAAAACCTGCAGGTATGTGATTGGTTAGAAATAATTAATGTATATTTGTCACACATGCGAGAGGGGGCTGTTTTTTGCTTTTAAATTGTATATATTCTTTCTGTCTGTATTGCCATTGTACTGACGATTAAGTGGGCTAGACCCACGAAACGCGTCCAGGAGCTCCTTTGGAGCATGTGTGATTTTTAAAATTTTTGAAAATAAAAAAGGAATTTTGTGGCACCGGATTCTACACTTTTTTCTATTGCTACTGGTGGTTGCTAAGCCACTTTCCGGTTTGCCTGGGAGTCCTGGGAATATTAGGTGGTTGGAGCTAATCCTTCTTTTTGATTCTGCAATTATGTGACCTGAGAGCCAGAGACTCCCCCAATCCCCCACCACCCGCTATCCTAGACACTGACACTCTGAAAACATAGAACAGAAGCATTAGTGCAAATGGACCAAGGCTTTGTCATCCAAACAATTTCCGAACAAATCCTGAACTTCTTACTTTTCAGCAAAACATTCGGGTTTGAGGTGGAGAGTGAACATTGCGAAGCTCAGTCCAGATGTGAAATTGGGGAACATAATCGGGTAAAGTTCCCTCATCTGTAGTAACCAGCACTCGAGATTTTAGTGCTCGATCATTACTACATTTCACCATCTGCATTAGACTCCATCATTTTGCTCTCTGGGATATTGACATTTCTCAGGGACTTTCCCTTCTGATGGATGTAAATACTTAAGTCCCAAAAAAAAGGGGTTGAGAAAAGTATTATAGGAGTGATACCTTTATTGGCTAACAAGAAAAATTATATTTGTAAGCTTTCAGAGCTCAAGGCTCCTTCATCAGACAATGTCTGATGAAGGAGCCTTGAGCTCTGAAAGCTTACAAATATAATTTTTCTTGTTAGCCAATAAAGGTATCACTCCTATAATACTTTTCTCAACCCCTTTTTTTGGGGACTTAAGTATTTACATCGATTTTTCTGGCTAACACGGTACAACAATATTATTTTGTATTATACTCCTTCTGATGGATGAAATCCTGAGCAGATGAATGTAAACAAGTAAAGTAGAACATGTCCTCAGGCGGTGTGTCACCACAATACCAGAGAGTGCTGACACCGGGAACAAGGAACAGAAGTGACAAACCAACAACATATCCGTAATTATAATAATTGCTCATTCTTGGGCCAAGAACAACAAGGATTGATACTTCTGTCCTGTATACTGGGTATAATCCTCAGTATCTGTATTATACTGTATATACACACTGCACAGTACCACTTCTCCTGTCCTGCATACTGGGTGTAATCCTCAGTATCTGTATTATTCTGTATATATACACTGCACAGTACCACTTCTCCTGTCCTGTATACTGGGTGCAATCCTCAGTATCTGTATTATTCTGTATATATATACACTGCACAGTACCACTTCTCCTGTCCTGTATACTGGGTGTAATTCTCAGTATCTGTATTATTCTGTATATATACACTGCACAGTACCACTTCTCCTGTCCTGTATACTGGGTGTAATTCTCAGTATCTGTATTATTCTGTATATATACACTGCACAGTACCACTTCTCCTGTCCTGTATACTGGGTGTAATCCTCAGTATCTGTATTATTCTGTATATATACACTGCATAGTACCACTTCTCCTGTCCTGTATACTGGGTGTAATCCTCAGTATCTGTATTATTTTGTATATACACTGCACAGTACCACTTCTCCTGTCCTGTATACTGGGTATAATCCTCAGTATCTGTATTATTCTGTATATATACACTGCACAGTACCACTTCTCCTGTCCTGTATACTGGGTGTAATTCTCAGTATCAGTATTACTCTGTATATATACACTGCACAGTACCACTTCTCCTGTCCTGTATACTGGGTGTAATCCTCAGTCTCTGTATTATTCTGTATATATACACTGCACAGTACCACTTCTCCTGTCCTGTATACTGGGTGTAATCCTCAGGATCTGTATTATTCTGTATATATACACACTGCACAGTACCACCTCTCCTGTCCTGTATACTGGGTGTAATCCTCAGGATCTGTATTATTCTGTATATATACACTGCACAGTACCACTGCTCCTGCCCTGTATACTGGGTGTAATCCTCAGTATCTGTATTATTCTGTATATATACTGCACATTACCACTGCTCCTGTCCTGTATACTGGGTGTAATTCTCAGTATCAGTATTACTCTGTATATATACACTGCACAGTACCACTTCTTCTGTCCTGTATACTGGGTGTAATCCTCAGTATCTGTATTATTCTGTATATATACACTGCACAGTACCACTTCTCCTGTCCTGTATACTGGGTGTAATCCTCAGTATCTGTATTATTCTGTATATATACACTGCACAGTACCACTTCTCCTGTCCTGTATACTGGGTGTAATCCTCAGTATCTGTATTATTCTGTATATATACACTGCACAGTACTGCCTCTCCTGTCCTGTATACTGGGTGTAATCCTCAGTATCTGTATTATTCTGTATATACACACTGCACATTACCACTGCTCCTGTCCTGTATACTGGGTGTAATTCTCAGTATCAGTATTACTCTGTATATATACACTGCACAGTACCACTTCTCCTGTCCTGTATACTGGGTGTAATCCTCAGGATCTGTATTATTCTGTATATATACACTGCACAGTACCACCTCTCCTGTCCTGTATACTGGGTGTAATCCTCAGGATCTGTATTATTCTGTATATATACACTGCACAGTACCACTTCTTCTGTCCTGTATACTGGGTGTAATCCTCAGTATCTGTATTATTCTGTATATATACATTGCACAGTACCACTTCTCCTGTCCTGTATACTGGGTGTAATCCTCAGTATCTGTATTATTCTGTATATTGTGAGGTAGCGCCCCAGGGGAACCCGCTTGGCACGGGGAAAATGACAGCAGCGACTACATTTCAACGTAACATAAGCAGCGGATTTATTAATTTCTGTCATAAACCGCTTTCAACACATAAACCATAACACTATTTCCATTTTCACATATAATATGCATGTCCTTACATTGCATTATATGACATTCCCATATGACATTACATTACAGGACATTCACATACGTTTTCCCCAGAACTTCAAGGCGTCACCCACCGACCCTTGCAGACCTCAGTCTGGTTCTAAAGACGGCTATCACCGTCTATCACCCTGACAGGGATCATTCCCCATCCTATAGCACATGAGTCATCACACATGGCACTTTTTCATAAACCATTATGACTCATGCATGACACAGCATTCATGACATTTTTACATACACCAATATGCTACACACTCAGGGCCCACAATAGTAACAGGAGCACTGTCACTTAGTACACACAAGACCACCTGGCCCTTGAGCCGTCCTCGGTCCTGGACACTGGCTGGCATGCACACATCAGGTGCACTAGCATGGAGCTGGCAGGCTCCCATCACTTCCAGCACGTCTTCACATGGCAGTGGTCTGGACTTCTCTGATTCCCATCGTCCTCTCTTCACTCAGACACCTGGCAGGTTCTTATCGTGCCAGCCACTCCCACATGGACACACCCCTCAGCTGCTTGTAATCAGCCTGTCACACAGCTCAGGTTAACTCCCTGTGTTCCGGGTTGTCAGCACTCATTCATTACATCCTATTCCTCATGGATCTCATCCCACTCTCACTGCCGCTCATTAGGCTCATGAAACCTCATTGTGTTCAGGTTGGTTCACACAGTATCATCATCACAGGAAAACCGGCCAGTGTGCACAGGATCATCCTCTGATCCTACATGTGATGTACCCCGGCCATGGGCCACATCACCACAATATACACACTGCACATTACCACTGCTCCTGCCCTGTATACTGGGTGTAATCCTCAGTATCTGTATTATTCTGTATATATACTGCACATTACCACTGCTCCTGTCCTGTATACTGGGTGTAATTCTTAGTATCAGAATTACTCTGTATATATACACTGCACAGTACCACTTCTCCTGTCCTGTATACTGGGTGTAATCCTCAGTATCTGTATTATTCTGTATATATACACTGCACAGTACCACTTCTCCTGTCCTGTATACTGGGTGTAATCCTCAGTATCTGTATTATTCTGTATATACACACTGCACATTACCACTGCTCCTGCCCTGTATACTGGGTGTAATCCTCAGTATCTGTATTATTCTGTATATATACTGCACATTACCACTGCTCCTGTCCTGTATACTGGGTGTAATTCTCAGTATCAGAATTACTCTGTATATATACACTGCACAGTACCACTTCTTCTGTCCTGTATACTGGGTGTAATCCTCAGTATCTGTATTATTCTGTATATACACACTGCACAGTACCACTTCTTCTGTCCTGTATACTGGGTGTAATCCTCAGTATCTGTATTATTCTGTATATACACACTGCACATTACCACTGCTCCTGCCCTGTATACTGGGTGTAATCCTCAGTATCTGTATTATTCTGTATATATACACTGCACAGTACCACCTCTCCTGTCCTGTATACTGGATGTAATCCTCAGTATCTGTATTATTCTGTATATATACACTGCACAGTACCACTTCTCCTGTCCTGTATACTGGGTGTAATCCTCAGTATCTGTATTATTCTGTATATATACACTGCACAGTACCACTTCTCCTGTCCTGTATACTGGGTGTAATCCTCAGTATCTGTATTATTCTGTATATATACACTGCACAGTACCACTTCTCCTGTCCTGTATACTGGAGGTGATCCTCATTATCTGTATTATTCTGTATATATACACTGCACAGTACCACTTCTCCTGCCCTGTATACTGGGTGTAATCCTCAGTATCTGTATTATTCTGTATATATACACTGCACAGTACCACTTCTCCTGTCCTGTATACTGGGTGTAATCCTCAGTATCTGTATTATTCTGTATATATAACTGCACAGTACCACTTCTCCTGTCCTGTATACTGAGTATAATCCTAAGTATCTGTATTATTCTGTATATATACACTGCACAGTACCACTTCTCCTGTCCTGTATACTGGGTGTAATCCTCAGTATCTGTATTATTCTGTATATATACACTGCACAGTACCACTTCTCCTGTCCTGTATACTGGGTGTAATCCTCAGTATCTGTATTATTCTGTATATATACTGCACAGTACCACTTCTCCTGTCCTGTATACTGGGTGTAATCCTCAGTATCTGTATTATTCTGTATATATACACTACACAGTACCACTTCTCCTGTCCTATATACTGGGTGTAATCCTCAGTATCTGTGCTATTCTGTATATATACACTGCACAGTACCACTTCTCTTGTCCTGTATACTGAGTATAATCCTAAGTATCTGTATTATTCTGTATATATACACTGCACAGTACCACTTCTCCTGTCCTGTATACTGGGTGTAATCCTCAGTATCTGTATTATTCTGGTATATGGATACTAATCAAACTATGTTACACACTTCTTCTGTCCTGTATACTGGGTGTAATCCTCAGTATCTGTATTATTCTGTATATATACACTGCACAGTACCACTTCTTCTGTCCTGTATACTGGGTGTAATCCTCAGTATCTGTATTATTCTGTATATATACACTGCACAGTACCACTTCTCCTGTCCTGTATACTGGGTGTAATCCTCAGTATCTGTATTATTCTGTATATATACTACTCACAGTACCACTTCTCCTGTCCTGTATACTGGGTGTAATCCTCAGTATCTGTGTATTATTCTGTATATATACACTACACAGTACCACTCTCCTGTCTGTATACTGGGTGTAATCCTCAGTATCTGTGCTATTATGTATTATATTACACTGCACAGTGCCACCCTTCTCCTGTGCTGTATACTGGATGTAATCCTCAGTATCTGTATTATTCTGTATATATACACTGCACAGTACCACTTCTCCTGTCCTGTATACTGGGTGTAATCCTCAGTATCTGTATTATTCTGTATATACACTGCACAGTACCACTTCTCCTGTCCTGTATACTGGGTGTAATCCTCAGTATCTGTATTATTCTGTATATATGCACTGACACTACCACTTCTCCTGTCCTGTATACTGGAGGTGATCCTCAGTTCTGTATTATTCTGTATATATACACTGCACAGTACCACTTCTCCTGCCCTGTATACTGGGTGTAATCCTCAGTATCTGTATTATTCTGTCTATATACACTGCACAGTACCACTTCTCCTGTCCTGTATACTGGTGTAATCCTCAGTATCTGTATTATTCTGTATATATAACTGCACAGTACCACTTCTCCTGTCCTGTATACTGAGTTAATCCCTAGTATCTGTATTATTCTGTATATATACACTGCACAGTACCACTTCTCTGTCCTGTATACTGGGTGTAATCCTCAGTATCTGTATTATTCTGTATATATACACTGCACAGTACCACTTCTTCTGTCCTGTATACTGGGTGTAATCCTCAGTATCTGTATTATTCTGTAATATATACTCACAGTACCACTTCTCCTGTCCTTATACTGGGTGTAATCCTCAGTATCTGTTATTCTGTATATATACACTACACAGTACCACTTCTCCTGTCCTATATACTGGGTGTAATCCTCAGTATCTGTGCTATTCTGTATATATACACTGCACAGTACCACTTCTCTTGTCCTGTATACTGAGTATAATCCTCAGTATCTGTATTATTCTGTATATATACACTGCACAGTACCACTTCTCCCGTCCTGTATACTGGGTGTAATCCTCAGTATCTGTATTATTCTGTATATATACACTGCACAGTACCACTTCTCCTGTCCTGTATACTGGGTGTAATCCTCAGTATCTGTATTATTCTGTATATATACACTGCACAGTACCACTTCTCCTGTCCTGTATACTGGGTGTAATCCTCAGTATCTGTATTATTCTGTATATATACACTGCACAGTACCACTTCTCCTGTCCTGTATACTGGGTGTAATCCTCAGTATCTGTATTATTCTGTATATATACACTGCACAGTACCACTTCTCCTGTCCTGTATACTGGGTGTAATCCTCAGTATCTGTATTATTCTGTATATATACACTGCACAGTACCACTTCTCCTGTCCTGTATACTGGGTGTAATCCTCAGTATCTGTATTATTCTGTATATATACACTGCACAGTACCACTTCTCCTGTCCTGTATACTGGGTGTAATCCTCAGTATCTGTATTATTCTGTATATATACACTGCACAGTACCACTTCTCCTGTCCTGTATACTGGGTGTAATCCTCAGTATCTGTATTATTCTGTATATATACACTGCACAGTACCACTTCTCCTGTCCTGTATACTGGGTGTAATCCTCAGTATCTGTATTATTCTGTATATATACACTGCACAGTACCACTTCTCCTGTCCTGTATACTGGGTGTAATCCTCAGTATCTGTATTATTCTGTATATATACACTGCACAGTACCACTTCTCCTGTCCTGTATACTGGGTGTAATCCTCAGTATCTGTATTATTCTGTATATATACACTGCACAGTACCACTTCTCCTGTCCTGTATACTGGGTGTAATCCTCAGTATCTGTATTATTCTGTATATATACACTGCACAGTACCACTTCTCCTGTCCTGTATACTGGGTGTAATCCTCAGTATCTGTATTATTCTGTATATATACACTGCACAGTACCACTTCTCCTGTCCTGTATACTGGGTGTAATCCTCAGTATCTGTATTATTCTGTATATATACACTGCACAGTACCACTTCTCCTGTCCTGTATACTGGGTGTAATCCTCAGTATCTGTATTATTCTGTATATATACACTGCACAGTACCACTTCTCCTGTCCTGTATACTGGGTGTAATCCTCAGTATCTGTATTATTCTGTATATATACACTGCACAGTACCACTTCTCCTGTCCTGTATACTGGGTGTAATCCTCAGTATCTGTATTATTCTGTATATATACACTGCACAGTACCACTTCTCCTGTCCTGTATACTGGGTGTAATCCTCAGTTCTGTATTATTCTGTATATATACACTGCACAGTACCACTTCTCCTGTCCTGTATACTGGGTGTAATCCTCAGTATCTGTATTATTCTGTATATATACACTGCACAGTACCCCTTCTCCTGTCCTGTATACTGGGTGTAATCCTCAGTATCTGTATTATTCTGTATATATACACTGCACAGTACCACTTCTCCTGTCCTGTATACTGGGTGTAATCCTCAGTATCTGTATTATTCTGTATATATACACTGCACAGTACCACTTCTCCTGTCCTGTATACTGGGTGTAATCCTCAGTATCTGTATTATTCTGTATATATACTGCACAGTACCACTTCTCCTGTCCTGTATACTGGGTGTAATCCTCAGTATCTGTATTATTCTGTATATATACACTACACAGTACCACTTCTCCTGTCCTATATACTGGGTGTAATCCTCAGTATCTGTGCTATTCTGTATATATACACTGCACAGTGCCACCTCTCCTGTGCTGTATACTGGATGTAATCCTCAGTATCTGTATTATTATGTATATATACACTGCACAGTACCACTTCTCCTGTCCTGTATACTGGGTGTAATCCTCAGTATCTGTATTATTCTGTATATATACACTGCACAGTACCACTTCTCCTGTCCTGTATACTGGGTGTAATCCTCAGTATCTGTATTATTCTGTATATATACACTGCACAGTACCACTTCTCCTGCCCTGTATACTGGGTGTAATCCTCAGTATCTGTATTATTCTGTATATATACACTGCACAGCACCACTTCTCCTGTCCTGTATACTGGGTGTAATCCTCAGTATCTGTATTATTCTGTATATATACACTGCACAGTACCACTTCTGTCCTGTATACTGGGTGTAATCCTCAGTATCTGTATTATTCTGTATATATTACACTGCACAGTACCACTTCTCCTGTCCTGTATACTGGGTGTAATCCTCAGTATCTGTATTATTCTGCATATATACACTGCACAGTACCACTTCTCCTGTCCTGTATACTGGGTGTAATCCTCAGTATCTGTATTATTCTGTATACATACACTGCACAGTACCACTTCTCCTGTCCTGTATACTGCGCGTAATCCTCAGTATCTGTATTATTCTGTATATATACACTGCACAGCACCACTTCTCCTGTCCTGTATACTGGGTTGTAATCCTCAGTATCTGTATTATTCTGTATATATACACTGCACAGTACCACTTCTTGTCCTGTATACTGGGTGTAATCCTCAGTATCTGTATTATTCTGTATATATACACTGCACAGTACCACTTCTCCTGTCCTGTATACTGGGTGTAATCCTCAGTATCTGTATTATTCTGTATATATACACTGCACAGTACCACTTCTCCTGTCCTGTATACTGGGTGTAATCCTCAGTATCTGTATTATTCTGTATACATACACTGCACAGTACCACTTCTCCTGTCCTGTATACTGCGTGTAATCCTCAGTATCTGTATTATTCTGTATATATACACTGCACAGCACCACTTCTCCTGTCCTGTATACTGGGTGTAATCCTCAGTGTCTGTATTATTCTGTATATATACACTGCACAGTACCACTTCTCCTGTCCTGTATACTGGGTGTAATCCTCAGTATCTGTATTATTCTGTATATATATACACTGCACAGTGCCACTTCTCCTGTCCTGTATACTGGGTGTAATCCTCAGTATCTGTATTATTCTGTATATATACACTGCATAGTACCACTTCTCCTGCCCTGTATAGTGGGTGTAATCCTCAGTATCTGTATTATTCTGTATATATACACTGCACAGTACCACTTCTCCTGCCCTGTATAGTGGGTGTAATCCTCAGTATCTGTATTATTCTGTATATATACACTGCACAGTACCACTTCTCCTGTCCTGTATACTGGGTGTAATCCTCAGTGTCTGTATTATTCTGTATATATACACTGCACAGTACCACTTCTCCTGTCCTGTATACTGGGTGTAATCCTCAGTGTCTGTATTATTCTGTATATATACACTGCACAGTACCACTTCTCCTGTCCTGTATACTGGGTGTAATCCTCAGTGTCTGTATTATTCTGTATATATACACTGCACAGTACCACTTCTCCTGTCCTGTATACTGGGTGTAATCCTCAGTATCTGTATTATTCTGTATATATACACTGCATAGTACCACTTCTCCTGCCCTGTATAGTGGGTGTAATCCTCAGTATCTGTATTATTCTGTATATATACACTGCACAGTACCACTTCTCCTGCCCTGTATAGTGGGTGTAATCCTCAGTATCTGTATTATTCTGTATATATACACTGCACAGTACCACTTCTCCTGTCCTGTATACTGGGTGTAATCCTCAGTGTCTGTATTATTCTGTATATATACACTGCACAGTACCACTTCTCCTGTCCTGTATACTGGGTGTAATCCTCAGTGTCTGTATTATTCTGTATATATACACTGCACAGTACCACTTCTCCTGTCCTGTATACTGGGTGTAATCCTCAGTGTCTGTATTATTCTGTATATATACACTGCACAGTACCACTTCTCCTGTCCTGTATACTGGGTGTAATCCTCAGTATCTGTATTATTCTGTATATATACACTGCACAGTACCACTTCTCCTGTCCTGTATACTGGGTGTAATCCTCAGTGTCTGTATTATTCTGTATATATACACTGCACAGTACCACTTCTCCTGTCCTGTATACTGGGTGTAATCCTCAGTATCTGTATTATTCTGTATATATACACTGCACAGTACCACTTCTCCTGTCCTGTATACTGGGTGTAATCCTCAGTGTCTGTATTATTCTGTATATATAACACTGCACAGTACCACTTCTCCTGTCCTGTATACTGGGTGTAATCCTCAGTATCTGTATTATTCTGTATATATACACTGCACAGTACCACTTCTCCTGTCCTGTATACTGGGTGTAATCCTCAGTGTCTGTATTATTCTGTATATATACACTGCACAGTACCACTTCTCCTGTCCTGTATACTGGGTGTAATCCTCAGTATCTGTATTATTCTGTATATATACACTGCACAGTACCACTTCTCCTGTCCTGTATACTGGGTGTAATCCTCAGTGTCTGTATTATTCTGTATATATACACTGCACAGTACCACTTCTCCTGTCCTGTATACTGGGTGTAATCCTCAGTGTCTGTATTATTCTGTATATATACACTGCACAGTACCACTTCTCCTGTCCTGTATACTGGGTGTAATCCTCAGTATCTGTATTATTCTGTATATATACACTGCACAGTACCACTTCTCCTGTCCTGTATACTGGGTGTAATCCTCAGTGTCTGTATTATTCTGTATATATACACTGCACAGTACCACTTCTCCTGTCCTGTATACTGGATGTAATCCTCAGTATCTGTATTATTCTGTATACAGGTGTACTTACACATTTATTTTTTCAGTAATTTTTGGCTGTGCTGGCTCTCCCTGTTTTTTCTCTGGTATGGTTTAGTGGCTGACCACCACTTGCCATGCACGCCAAATATTGTCTGTTTTCCATCTGCATTGACTCCATTATTTTTAGTAACTGTTCACACACGATTACCTCTTCCTGTCCTCAGGCTAGTTTATTGCAGCTATACTCACCTGAACCTGACTTGCTTTTACCCATAAGAGCTGGTTGGGTCAGTGAGGGTTAACTGTGAAATAGTCCAAACACTTGTGCAGGCTGCAGGTGTGAGGGCCTCAGTTGCTCTTCTTTCACTGACCCACCTGGCACCTTGGGAAGCATTGTCTGACATGTATAGATGAGTGTTAGCTTTCTATAGTCCTCTTTATTTTATATTATATTATGCTGTCTACGGACACATCAAAAATTTAAAAATATGTAGAGTAGGACCCCTCTATCTGAGACATTCCTTGACTTGGGAGAGTGGCTCAAAAGATTATTTCTGTAATCTTTTGCGAACTGTCTCTATTTGTATGCAGTATGGTAGTGACAGGTGTACTTACACATTTATTTTTTCAGCAATTTTTGGCTGTGCTAGCTCCCCGTTTTCTCTGAGGATTACACCCAGTATACTGGACAGGAGAAGTGGTACTGTGCAGTGTAGATATACAGAATAATACAGATACTGAGGATTACACCCAGTATACAGGGCAGGAGAAGTGGTACTGTGCAGTGTATATATAGAATAATACAGATACTGAGGATTACACCCAGGATACAGGACAGGAGAAGTGGTACTGTGCAGTGTATATATACAGAATAATACAGATACTGAAGATTACACCCAGTATACAGGACAGGAGAAGTGGTACTGTGCAGTGTATATATACAGAATAATACAGATACTGAGGATTACACCCAGTATACAGGACAGGAGAAGTGGTACTGTGCAGTGTATATATACAGAATAATACAGATACTGAGGATTACACCCAGTATACAGGACAGGAGAAGTGGTACTGTGCAGTGTATATATACAGAATAATACAGATACTGAGGATTACACCCAGTATACAGGACAGGAGAAGTGGTACTGTGCAGTGTATATATACAGAATAATACAGATACTGAAGATTACACCCAGTATACAGGACAGGAGAAGTGGTACTGTGCAGTGTATATATACAGAATAATACAGATACTGAGGATTACACCCAGTATACAGGACAGGAGAAGTGGTACTGTGCAGTGTATATATACAGAATAATACAGATACTGAAGATTACACCCAGTATACAGGACAGGAGAAGTGGTACTGAGCTGTGTACTTACACATTTATTTTTTCAGCAATTTTCTGTGCAGGCTCCCCCTGTTTTCTCTGAGGATGTAATCCTCAGTATCTGTATTATTCTGTATATATACACTGCACAGTACCACTTCTCCTGTCCTGTATACTGGGTGTAATCCTCAGTATCTGTATTATTCTGTATATATACACTGCACAGTACCACTTCTCCTGTCCTGTATACTGGGTGTAATCCTCAGTATCTGTATTATGCTGCATATATACACTGCACAGTAACCTTTTCTCCTGTCCTGTATACTAGATATAATCCTTAGCATCTGTATTATACTGTATATAAACACTGCACAGTACCACTTCTCCTGTCCTGTATATCGCGTGTAATCGTCAGTATCTGTATTATTCTATATATATACACTGCACAGTACCACTTCTCCTGTCCTGTATACTGGGTGTAATCCTCAGTATCTGTATTATTCTCTGTACAGTTGTGGTGAAAAGTATTGACACCCCTGCAATTCTGTCAGATAATCCTCAGTTTCTTCCTGAAAATGATTGCAATCACAAATTCTTTGCTATTATTATCTTCATTTAATTTGTCTTCAATGAAAAAACACAAAAGAGAATGAAGCAAAAAGCAAAACATTGATCATTTCACACAAAACTCCAAAAATGGGCCAGACAAAAGTATTGGCACCCTCAGCCTAATACTTGGTTGCACAACCTTTATCCAAAATAACTGCGATCAACCGCTTCCGGTAACCATCAATGAGTTTCTTACAATGCTCTGCTGGAATTTTACACCATTCTTCTTTGGCAAACTGCTCCAGGTCCCTGATATGTGAAGGGTGCCTTCTCCAAACTGCCATTGTTAGATCTCTCCACAGGTGTTCTATGGGATTCAGGTCTGGACTCATTGCTGCCACCTTAGAAGTCTCCAGTGCTTTCTCTCAAACCATTTTCTAGTGCCTTTTGAAGTGTGTTTTGGGTCATTGTCCTGCTGGAAGACCCCTGACCTCTGAGGGAGACCCAGCTTTCTCACACTGGGCCCTACATTATGCTGCACATTGTGTTGGTAGTCTTCAGACTTCATAATGCCATGCACACGGTCAAGCAGTCCAGTGCCAGAGGCAGCAAAGCAACCCCAAACCATCAGGGAGCCTCCGCCATGTCTGACTGTAGGGAGTGTGTTCTTTTCTTTGAATGCCTCTTTTTTCTCCTGTAAACTCTATGTTGATGCCTTTACCCATAAATCTCTACTTTTGTCTCATCTGACCAGAGAACATTCTTACAAAACGTTTTAGGCTTTCTCAGGTAAGTTTTGTCAAACTCCAGCCTGGCTTATTTATGTCTTGGGGTAAGAAGTGGGGTCTTCCTGGGTCTCCTACCATACAGTCCCTTTTCATTCAGACACTGACGGATAGTACGGGGTGACACTGTTGTACCCTCGGACTGCAGGGCAGCTTGAACTTGTTTGGATGTTAGTCGAGGTTCTTTATCCACCATCCGCACAATCTTGCGTTGAAATCTCTTGACAATTTTTCTTTTCCGTCCACATCTAGGGAGGTTAGCCACAGTGCCATGGGCTTTACACGTCTTGATGACACTGCGCACGGTAGACACAGGAACATTCAGGTCTTTGGAGATGGACTTGTAGCCTTGAGATTTCTTATGCTTCCTCACAATTTGGTTTCTCAAGTCCTCAGACAGTTCTTTGGTCTTCTTACATATATGTACTATG
This sequence comes from Allobates femoralis, assembly GCA_033576535.1. NCBI lineage: Eukaryota > Metazoa > Chordata > Amphibia > Anura > Aromobatidae > Allobates > Allobates femoralis. The sequence goes on along the minus strand of JARQOC010000013.1, from coordinate 6,476,879 downwards.
CGTTAACACATGCATTAACGCTAGCGCTAAAAATGGAACAAAAATTGAAAATAAAAAAACGGAACCGTTAACGGATCCTTGCAAAAAATGCACCCTCCAAGTGTGACCCTAGTCTTAGAGGTTTTTCACACACTACAACATCACTAGCGATATCGCTGAAACGTCACAGGTTTTGTGACGTAACAGCGACCTCCCAAGCGATGTCGCTATGTGTGACACACATCAGCGATCAGGCCCCTCTGTGAGGTCGCTGATCGCTGCACATTGATCAGGACCATTTTTTGGTCCTTGGTGTCCCGCTGGTCAGCACGCATCACTGTGTGTGACATCGAGAGACCAACAATCAGCAACCTCACAGGCTGGTAACCATGATAAACACTGGGTAACTAAGCTTTTTAACTACCCCATATTTACCCTGGTTACCAGCGATGTTGCTGGTCCACTGGTCGCTGGTGAGTCTGCCTGTTTGACAGCTCACCAGCAACTGCAGAGAGACTTTTCAGCAATCCCGACCAGGTTGGATCGCTGGTGGGATCGCTGGAAAGTCTCACTGTGTAAAGGGGCCCTTAATCTACAGACATCTCTAATGAGAAGATCCCAACATAACTCAGGATCTATTTACATAGACTGACCAGTGGCACAGGCAGGGGCGGGCTGGCCCAGGTGGCAGGGGGGCACGGGCCCCACAGGCTGGTGGTCTTGCCCTAATTTAGGGCCGCCCCCAATAATGATACTGGCCGGCTGGCCTTGCTTTGCGGCTACAGGTGCCGCAAGGATAGCGGGAGAAAGAAGGTGACGGCTGGCGCGGCGGGCAGCGTGTTGAGTGCCAGCACTGACCCCGCACTTCAAACTTCAATACGCTGCGTCCGCCGATAGCACCCACCCCCCCACTCCTCAACTATTGCCAGGGCTCAGGGCTGGAGGAGATAGACTGCCTCCCAGGGCAATGTCCACCAGCCAGCCCCTGGGCACAGGTGGTCCTTTAATAAAGGATTGCACAAGCAGCCTCTGACCGATCTGTGATATGATACATCTATAATAAGTCGCTCAGTGCACATTTGCTGCCTTTGACAGGACGATGCAATGATGAGAACTATGATGTTTTGCATTGTGCAGAAGATCCTGGCACCTGATGAAGAAGCCTTTTCTTCTCACTTATTGGGTAATCATCAGCCTGTTTACAGCAATGTATTCATTATTGGATAATACACAGGTCAACAAAAAAAATTTTTTTTTCTGGTGCCCAAAATATTTTAATGAATTTGGGGTATTTTTGGGGTGCTGATTCTGAATATGCTATCAGTTTTGCCAGATTGGCTCAAGTTTTTGAGATTTTTGGTATCTTATTTATAGCACTTGTTCGTAAATGCGACGCATCATCTCATTAATTTCTTTGGATTAGTACTTGAACTGAGCAGTTCTCAATATAGTTTTGTGTTAATTAGTGTTCTAAAAGTTTGTTCATAGCTTGATTTTTTGCACTAACTTTATGTTGTTTTCTGTTGTCCAGTGAAAAGCATGAACTCATCAAGAAGAAGTTGTCTTAACGATCCAGACTCATTCTGTTACATTTGTGGTGAATATACACTGACAAAACATAGAAGAAACATAACAGACTTTGTTAAAAAAGTAGCAAAAAACGTCTTTTTTGTTACACATTTTACGAAAAATCTCAAAAACTTGAGCCAATCTGGCAAAACTGATGACATATTCAGAATCAGCACCCCAAAGTTACCCTAAATTCAATGAAATATCTTTGGCACCAAAAATGCTGTTGACCAGTGTAATCAGCTATTAATATTTTCTTTATGCAAATAGTCTGTGGAGCCTTGTTTAGGAGTCTCAGCACAGGACTAACCAGATATCAGTGATTGCTTTGTGTTATTAATGTTTTCATAACCAGCAGTTACATCCTGAAGTCATCAGTCAGTGACGTCTGCAGACTATTTGGAGAACATTGTAGGACAATTGTGCAATTAATTGTCCCTGTGCAGGTTCTTCCAGGATCTTCCATGTTCCTCCTTCCTTGTAGAATTCCTATATAACCAGAGATCTAGTGATCATCTCCTCAGTGTCTCCACCAGTCGCCATGTCTCCAGTGACCGGCCTCGTTTTTCTGCTCGTCTCCAGCTACTTGACCTCTTTCGTAGCATCTGATGCAGGTGAAGATGTGGCTAAACTTGGTGAGTAACCAAAATGCATGTAAGGCTGGGGTCACATTTGGAAGGGTAACTGCGGTTACCGCATCCAGATCCGGATGTGGTAAGCACAATTGCCTTCAGACACATTTTTTTCACAAAATGTTTCCTGCAAACCGCAATGCGGTAACCTGATTGCTCAGGATGTGTAATCTGAAGCAATCTGGTTACCGTATGCTTTGTTCATCCCTGCTGCTGCAGGTTAATGTTAATAATAGATGTGGGCAACATGTCTGTAGGGAGTGCCCACCCTCCCTAGAGACATGCTGTCCACACAGGTCGGCATGTGACAGTTTTAATCTTGTCATTATAGCATTGCCGGCTATTGTCGGCATTTACTATTTTATGAATGAACCCGGCGGCTCCTCGCTGTGGAGGAGATACAGTACGTAATGTGCGTACTGTATGAGCCGCTAGCCTTGGTACTGAAAGCATTAACATTAGTTGCATGGGCAGCGCACCGCCATACACCTAATGTTAATGCTTTCAGGACCCTGGATATCGGCAGGTACAGTACGCACATTACGTACTGTATCTCCTCCACAGCGAGGAGCCGCGGGTTCATTCATAAAATTGAAAATGCCCACAATAGCCGGCAATACTATAATGACAAGATTAAACCCTCACATGCCGACCTGAGTGGACAGCATGTCTCTAGGGATGGTGGGCACCCCCTACAGACATGTTGCCCACATCTATTGCTAACATTTAACTCTTTGTTCATCCCTATGGCAGAGAGGTGAGGGGAGGGGCAGAGAGAGCACAGATAGAGGGGAGGAGCAGAGAGAGCACACAGCAGAGACGTGAGGCACAGAGAGAGGCACAGCAAAGAGGGGAGAGGAGAGGCAGAGAGGAGCAGCAAGGAGAGGGAGGACAGAGGGAGAGACAAGAGAGACAGAGAGGGGAGGGGCAGAGAGAGCACAGAAAATAGGGGAAGGTGCAGAGAGAGCACACAGAAGAGAAGTGAGGCAAAGAGAGAGGCACAGCATAGAGAGGAGAGGCAGAGAGAGCACACAGCAGAGAGGGAAGGGACAGAGAGAGCACACAAAAGAGAGAGAGGGAGGAGCAGATAGAGAGCGCACAGCAGAGAGGGGAGGGGGAAGGGCACAGAGTGCACAGAAAAGGGGAAGGTGTAGAGAGGCACACAGCAGAGAAGTGAGGCACAAAGAGAGTCACAGCAGAGAGGGGAGTGGGAGAGGCAGAGAGAGCGCACAGCAGAGAGGGAAGGGACAGAGAGAGCACACAGAAGAGAAAGGGGGAGGGGCAGATAGAGAGCGCACAGCAGAGAGGGGAGAGGGAGAGGCAGAGAGAGCACACAGCAGAGAAGTGAGGCACAGAGAGAGCACACAGCAGAGAGGGGAGGGACAGAGAGAGGGGGAAGGGCAGAGAGTGCACAGAAAAGGGGAAGGTGTAGAGAGAGCACACAGCAGAGAAGTGAGGCACAGAGACAGGCACAACAGAGAGGGGAGAGGGAGAGGCAGAGAGAGCACACAGCAGAGAAGTGAGGCACAGAGAGAGCACACAGCAGAGAGGGGAGGGATAGAGAGAGGGGGAGGGGCAGAGAGAGCACACAGCAGAGAGGGGAGGGGGAGGGGCAGAGAGAGCACACAGCAGAGCGGGGAGGGGGAAGGGAAGAGAGAGCACAGAACAGAGGGGAAGGTGCAGAGAGAGCACACAGCAGAGAAGTGAGAGGCACAGCATAGAGGGGAGAGGCAAAGAGAGCACACAGCAGAGAGGGGAGGGACAGAGAGAGCACACAGAAGAGAGGGGGAGGGGAGAATAGAGCACAGAAAAGAGGGGAAGGTGCAGAGAGCACACAGCAGAGAAGTGAGGCACAGCAGAGAGGGGAGAGGCAGAGAGAGCACACAGCAGAGAGGGGAGAGACAGAGAGAGCACACAGAAGAGAGAGGGGGAGGGGCAGAGAGAGCACAGAAAAGAGGGGAAGGTGCAGAGAGCACACAGCAGAGAAGTGAGGCCCAGAAAGAGGCACATCATAGAGGGGAGAGTGAGAGGCAGAGAGAGCACACAGCAGAGAGGGAAGGGACAGAGAGAGCACACAGAAGAGAAATGGGGAGGGGCAGATAGAGAGGGGAGAGGGCGGGGCAGAGAGAGCACACAGCAGAGAGGGGAGGGACAGAGAGAGCACACAGAAAAGAGAGGGGGGGCAGAGAGAGAGCACACAGCAGAGAGGGGAGGGGGAGGGGCAGAGAGAGCACAGAAAAGAGGGGAAGGTGCAGAGAGAGCACACAGCAGAGAAGTGAGGCCCAGAAAGAGGCACAGCATAGAGGGGAGAGGCAGAGAGAGCACACAGCAGAGAAGGAAGGGACAGAGAGATCACACAGAAGAGAGAGGGGGAGGAGCAGATAGAGAGCGCACAGCAGAGAGGGGAGAGGGAGGGGCAGAGAGAGCACATGATGCACCCACATGGACCGGGGTACTCAGGACTCTACTGTCTCTGGGGTGTCAAGGTGCTGTTGCCCAGTCCCATTGTCCCAGATGCGGCAATAAAAAGGGGTATTTACAAGGTAGGTGAAGGAGTTTTTTGTGACGCCACCCATAGTATGTGGTCTAGGTGACCACGACTGCCGTATTCCTGTTGGGGACGGTGATAAGGGGCAGCGTTGATGGTAAGCCCTCCACGTACTGCGTACTCTGGATGCTGCACTGGCTGTTCTCCTGCAGCTTCTCCAGCCAGCATGCAGGGACTGCAAGGCGGCTCCACAGGTGAGGATTGTGCTGCAGTTTAGCAATGAACAGTCTCAGGCACTTTTGAGCTGACCGGGTACTTTACTTTCCATTGTTCTTAAAAACAAGTTACAGCACAGTTCACAGTCAAAGTTCTTACACTTTACCGGGGACCCGGGTTCTACTGCAGCTCAGACGGTTCCTCAGTGTCGCTTCCCTCAAAGTTCATTTCAGGCCTTGCTTGTCTCTCTCTGTCCTCGCTCACGGGTTCAGTCTGGCGATCACGGGCTCTTTAGTGATGATTCCCTCTGCTTTAGGGTCACTAGCCCTAGTTCAATGGCTGTGTTCCTACTCCGTTGCGGTAGGTAGGTGGCAGGTCATAGAGACCCTGTACCATGCTGGGATGTCTTGTGATTAGGGTTGTGAAGTCTCCCCAGTCACCTCTACAGAGTCGGTTGTTCTGGGCAAGCCCTCCAGTGACCCAGGTGTAATTTGGGCTCACCAGGCTCCTTCTGACTCCCGGCTGTCAGCTCTGGGTCCTCCGGCCAGCTATACTGGTTGTGGCTGCCGGGCTCATTGTTCTCCCACTATGGTCAGTGTCTAGCTGTGGGGTGTATTGGCTTGTGGCGCTTCTTCTCTCGCTTTTCTCTCTAGAGCGAGTCTTCTCATGGGTATACTGCCATCTAGGTAACTGCTGCCTCCAGGGAACCTCTCCTCCTGGGAATCAACTCCTCCAACTTGGTGTTCCAGTGTTTTTACTACTGTTCCTCCACCCACTTGTCCGGGTCTGTCTTTCTCTCCACCCACACTTCTCTAAACTCCCGCCACCCCTTGCTCTACATAGTCAGTGGCTTAGGATCGGAGTGTGATGGTGTGTGGATGTTTTAAGTCGACCGTCTTTCCTCATCTGGCTGCAGTTCACCCTGTGGCCGCCCTGGTCGCAGAACGCCACACACACAGAAGAGAAGAGGGTCAGAGAAATAGCACACAGCAGAGAGGGAGGGGGTGGCAGAGAGAGTGCACAGCAAAGAGGCAAAGAGAGAACACACAGCAGAGAGAGGGGGCATAAAGAGAGTGCACAGCAGATAGGGGCAGAGAGAGTGCACAGCACAGGGGGAGGTAAAGAGAGAACACACAGCAGAGATAGGGGCATAGAGAGAGTGCAAAGCATATGGGGGCAGAGAGAGTACACAGCAAAGGGGGGAAAGAGGGAACACACAGCAGAGAGAGTGTGCACGGCACATTGGGGGCAGAGAGAGTGCAGAGCAGAGTTGGAGGCAAAGAGAGAATGCACACCAGAAAGAGGGGGCAGAGAGAGAACATAGAGCAGAGAGAGAGTGCACAACAGAGTGGGGCAGAGAGAGAACATAGAGCAGAGAGAGGTTGCTAATAGACATCGCACAGCATAGGGGGGCTGAGAAAGAGTGCAGAGGGTGAGAGAGTGCACAGGGGGAGAGAGAGAGCAGGTAGGGGAAAGAGTGAAAGTGCAACGGTGGAAACAGCTCAAAGGTGAGAGCACAGAGAGGAGAAGACAGCATAGGGAGGAGAAAACTGTATACAGTGGGGAGAGCGCACAGGGGAAGACAGCTAAAAGGAGAGGGCACATAAGGGAAGAATACGGCATGGGGGAGAGAAACAGCTCACAGGGCGGAGACAGGTCAAATGAGAGCACAGAGGTGAGAAAGGGGAGAGAGAGAAAGCGGTCAGGGGTAGAGCACATAGGGGCATAGACAGCCGCCAACCTCAGAGAATGCCTCCATTGTGATGTCACCACCCTCCCGACGTCATAGCATCAGGCCCCCATCTGGTGATAATGATAATGATACATTGTGTCAG